>CAUYQG010276561.1:0-19592 GCA_963574415.1 Tarsius wallacei | reverse complement strand
TCAGCCTGTAACGCGCCTTGGGAGGCTGAGGTGAGTGGAACGCCTGAGCCCGCGGGTTCGAGACCCGCCTGGGCAACTTGGTGAGACCTCATCTCTACAATAAATCAAAAAATTAGCCGGGTGTGGTAGCATGCGCCTGTAATTCCAGCTACTTGGAAGGCTGAGGCGGAGGGATCGCGGTAGCCCAGCAGGTCGAGGCTGCAGTGGCTGGGAGCGGCCACTGCACTCCAGTCTGGGTGACAGAGTGAGACTCCAACTCAAAAAAAAAAAGTGTTCTATACATAAAAAACAATAGCTGCCAATGCTAGTTTTCCCACTTTGAATAATAACTTTAGGTAATGTAGTCAATGTTTCTTCCTTCCAATGGTTTCATGAGAATCAAATAATAATGAACTTTCTTATTTTTTAGGACTGCACCTGGAACATGGTAAATGCTCAGCCAATGTTGAATGACGAAGGGAAGAAGAAAGGGAGATGAAATGAATGGGATTCCCGGGTAGCACGAGAATCTATAGATTTGAGCCGTACAAGCCATCCCTGCCCCTACTTGCCTATACTTCCTAAACTAATCCAGCTCTTTCTCAGAAGCTGCAGAGATGCTGAGAACTAGGAGTCCTCAGCTAGCTGCCAGATGCCCGGGTGTTAGAGGAAATGAGGCCAAAAAGCCCAAGAGGTCAGGGGTAGGAAGGAGAGGACTTAAGAGGATTGGGAGACCCACAAGCTGAGCCAAACCAAAGTCCCTCCCACACTCCCTGCCCCAACCCCAGCCAAACCCCTGGCTACAGCCTGGGAGGGGAGGGGATATGGGAGGGGACTTGGCAAGACCACAAATCCCATTTCTAGCAGAACCGGCCATCTGCAGCTGGAGGGAGCCCAGCGCCCAGGCCCCTCCTCGTCAACCGAGTAAGAGGGCTGCAGTAGCCATCATGGTGGTCCCTGAGGGCAGATCCAGGGCCCCTGCACCATCATGGACAGAAAGGCTCTCTCTTCAGCCTGCTCTCGTATATATCTTGCAAAGCTCTCTCCTTCTTCTATGACATTCAACAATAAGGGCTGGGTTGCCAGGGAGGCAAAGCTGAGCTCTGGGACTGTAACTCCAGTTCCTACCAAGAACGGGGAAGCCCCCTCTTTCTCTCCATCCTCAAACTCAACTCTGAAAACCGCTTAGTTGGTCCCTTCTTGCTCTAGCTTGACATGTTCACCTGCTTCCATATGTCCCTAAGCTCACTGCTGCTTGTAAACAGACCAGAGAGAAAAGGGGTGCCTCCCAAGCCACCATAAAAAGCTGGAGAGTGGGAAGAGCAGGCAAGAACTCGTGGGAGTGACCCACGATGTCGAGAAAGTTGAGGATCACTGATCCCTGACAGCAGGGCATTTTTGTAGTGGTCAAAAGGAGAGACAGAAGGCAGAGATCCTGGGCGCAGTCCCAAAATAGTTTCCAGACATCCTCAGCCAGTTGAGGGTTCCCATGGGGCAAAGCGTGGGAGCCGCGTGGAAGCCCAAAAGCAAGACAGCCTGGTGCTCTCGAAACTGGGCACTCACTCCTATCCAGGCAGCCGAGGAGGAGGCAGCAAGTGTCTGCTACAGCATGTTCCTTGGGATGACATTGATAGACACGGCACACGTGAGACTGTAAATGTCAGCCTGCATTCATTAAGCTCAACTCTGTCCCCGTGCTAGGCACCATGCAGACTCATATACCAAAGGTATTCTTGAAACCCTGGCAAGACTCGGCACACAGGAGATGTGCATATTCCTGCTGGCAACTGGATACCATTCCCCCATGGGCTTACTCATCCTGCACCCATCTCATGGGAACACAGTCTGTAACACCCTCTTTGTCCTGTGTCCCAGAGTCTTGCCTTCATCTCAGAAGGAGCTCACATACCAAACATCTTCTTACACCACGACCTAATAACAGAAGAGGATCTGACAAAACTGCCTCACCTAGGATATATGGGGTACCACAGCAAAACTGCTCACCCAAGGAAACCCTATATGGGGGGAAAAGGACACCAGGAATGGGAGACTCAGACCTGAGTGTTTGCTGGCAGTGGCCAAGCTGGGCCAAAAAGCTGTGGTTCTCAGACAGACAACTTGACAATAGAAACAAGCACAGATGCAACCTGTTTAAAAACTCAGCAAGCTCGATCTACTAGAAGAGGGAGGAGCAAGGCTTGTCAGGAGGGCCTCTTGGATTTTGAAGTTGCCCCTGCCACATGCCCACAACACTAAGGGATGGGGTATATTAGGCTGAGAGCCACCAGTGGGACTGCAGAAAACCAGTCTTCAGCCTGGGCCAGCAGAATGCAGGCAGGGAGACACAGCGAACACACTTGGAAAGAGCTGAAGAGAAGCAGGTTTGCCAGGGAGAGCCATCACTACAGCAGGAGGGGGTGCTTTCGGGAGTAAACAAACCTGCCAGCCGTCTCTTCTCCCAGCAGAGAGGGAAGCTCTGGCTGACAAGGCTAGAGATACCGACAAGAGAGGGGGCTGCCCCTCTCTGAGCCCATCTGTCCTCATCCCCTTGGCCTGCTTTTCTCAGGCTTGGGGGCAGAACAGGTCCACTCCACAATCTCTGTGTCCACAGTCTGCAACAGCACACAAGGTGATCACAACTCCCCCAGTGAGCAGAGGGAGGCCAGGGAAGGAAGCAGAGGTGGTACATGGGTCTCCAATCTAGGAGGGGTTCTGTTCCGGAGAAGAGTATACAGTGAGTGCTGGCGTGTGAGGTGAGCTCACAGCTCTCTCCTCCCCACCCACAGAATCTCCAGAACCAACCACCCTCTGCTTGCCTCCAGGCCTCCTACAGCCTCACCCCAGGTGATCGCCCACTACTCCCAGTCTCACCAAAGCATGCCCAGCTCCCCAGGGAAGCTGATGCCACCTGGCTCCTCTTCTTCCCAGAAGCTGCTCCAGAAAGAAAATTCACACCCTTCCCCAAGCACTTCCTTGCCTCAAGTTCCTTGGGACAAAGCCAGGGAACTACCCAGGCCTACTTATCCACCCTGCAGCCTCACCCAGAATCTCCCACCCCACGTGGGGAAGCAAAGCCCTCCCTCCAGCATCCCCACCCAGACAGTGAGGTGGCAGGACGCCACTTCCAGCACCTCCACGGAGCTTCCCACAGCTTTCCCAGGAGGCAGGAGGAGGATTTCCAGGGAGGAGCGACTAAGAGCATCTGGGGACACGAGCAGCTCACCCACCTGCTACCCAAGCAACCAGGCTCCCCCGGCTCCCCAGAGAGTCCTGGGCTGGGGGGTGTGGGGGTGGGGGCTGAGGCAGGAGCAGAAACGGCTTCCTCTCTGCTAGGAAAAGTCCCACACAGCCTGCCCCTGCCCACCTGTCCCCCACACTCCTTTTCGGCCTCTCTGTTCTTAGACTTCAGAGGGAGCCGCCTCCCAATCTGTTTTCTCCGCCCTGGGCCAGCAGAGGATACTGCTGAGTAATCCCAAACTCATGGCAGGTACCCAGCCCTGAAAAGAGGGGCAAAGCCCAAGGAAATAATCTACTGATCTGGTCCCTGTCAAACTGGGAGAAATATCCAGGGTTTCCTAGTCATGGCCAATAACTCCACCACACTCTCCCCTCCCCTGCCCCAAATACCCCAGCCACCATTCTCAACCACACAGAGAAGCTCAGTGCCCGCTTCTCTGCTTCCCACACACCTGGGAACACTCCTTTCCCAGGCCTCCAGACACCAAGCCACACAGCTTTAACAGCAGACGCCCGTTGGATTCCCTGTCATGATGTTGCATCAGCCCCCACCCTACCCAAAATATCCTCACCCCCACCACCTCCTCTCCTCTCCAGCCATCTCCATGGTGACAGCAGCATGACTAATGACACCCTATCAGCTTCAGACTCAGGAGTGCAATTCTCTCTCTTTCTTACAGCCCCCCACCCCCCCATTTCTGCAGATTGGATGCAAACCAATAGTGCCAGGGGACATTCTCCAGAGATTTCCAGAGGCAGGAGTGGGGAAGGGGTTGCATGTCTTAAAATATATATATATAACAGTTCAACAAACCAAACCCCAACTGCACCCAAACCATCCAGCTGAGAAAGCAAAAAGAATCCAAACAAAACCCACACAGGCCTGAGAATTCATTGGCCGCCCACACCCCCGCCGCCCCTCCCCCTCAGCTGCTGCTACACACACAGTGGGAGATTAAGGGATCACCAGAGGAGACCCTTTATTTTTATCCAATCCGGTCAAACACCTCGCAGCGCGCGCGCGCACACGCGCACACACACACACACACACACATACACGCGCGCGCGCGCGCGCACACACACACACACACACACACACACACACACACACACAAGGTACCTTGACAGCCGCTCCTTGTCCCCACGGCCCGGCTCCTTCACCAGCCTTTATTTCCACCTGCAAGAGAAGCCAGAGAGACCGATGAGCCAGGCTGGCGGCAGGAAAGCGGCAAAGTCCTCCCGCTACACCCCCAGCACCCCTGAAGGGGAAGGAGGAGAGCGGGAGGGGAGGGAGCCTGGGAAAGAAAGGCGAGCAGGGACCATCTTCCTGCCTCCAGCTGCCGCCCAGAATCCGTTCACGGGCTCCTTCGCCCGCCAGGGTGTTTTTGTTTCCGTTCTCCCTCCGAACGCTCCCGAGATCCCGGAGGACACTGCCCTCCCGCCCGCGTCCGCTCCGCCCGCCCCTGCCCGGCGCCCTACCTCGGCCGGCCTCCTCTGGTGCGCGGGCCGCCGGGCCTCCCATTATCCCCGCCGGAGGGAGCGCACGGAGGGAGGCACTGCAGAGGCGGCGGCGGCCAGCTGCCGGCTGCGCTCCCTCCCGCCCGGCTGGTGTGCAGGGGCGGCGCGCGCGCCAGCCAATCCCCGCAGCCGGCCCTGCCCCCCCACTCCCCGCCGGCGGACCTGCCCAGCCGGGAGGTGGGGGCACCGGAGTGCCGCTGAGCCGCGCTGGCTGCGTCCCAGGCCCGCCGCCGCTCCCTGGCGGGCTGGGGCATCCCAGGGCACCCCTGCCGCCTCCCGAGGGCACCCCGGAGGGAGCACCCCGAAGGCGTCCTCTGCACCTCCGGGGTCAAAGATGACAGACGGCGTTTCCGGCAGGTCAGGCGCTGGTGGGATGCCTGCTCCGGCTGCTCTCCAGTGCCAGCATGTCTGGGCTGCAGGTAGGACAGTGCCCGGCCCGTGATACGGGCCTGCGGCGCAAGAGCCCCTTCGATCCTCCAAGAAGAAAAAGCCCAGGCAGCACGAACCTTCGCCCGATTTTGCGGCTGAAGAGACAAGTGAAGCGACTTACCCAAGGTGACACAGCTAGAAAACGGCAGAGCCGGGACTCCAAGCCAGGTCTGTCTGGCTCTGAAAACCATACTCTTAACCACTATGCAGTTCTCTTCCTCCCTCCCTTCAGCTCCCACCTCAGAAAACAGGCTTCTTGGAGCTCACACCTCCTGCGGCTCAAAGCCTCACCAGGTTGGCCTGGCCCCCCTCCCACACCCACCCACCCACCCACACCTCACTCTAGGATAGCTCACCCAGGGTGCCTGAACACACCCCACGCCAGACAGACGCCCCCTTGCCACCCCATGATGGTTTCTCCTAACTTGAAGAGGCTATAGGTGGGGCCCCCAAAACCCCAGGGGTCCCGAGATCTCATCTCCAGGAAAAGGCAGAGAAGGTGAGGCAGCCTAGGCCTCAAGAGCTCTGGCCTTCCCATTTCCAGACTCTGAGGCTTTGAAGGCTGCAACTCCCAGGAGAATGAAGGAAATGCAGGATAAGAAAGAACAGAGGGGAGAGGAAGGCCCAGAAATCCACTCCTGAACTTACTTCCTGGGCACCCCTGGGCACAGCCTTCTCTTCTCCAGTCATTCCCGGTAGCTCAACACCCCAGAGTGTCCCCTTCCCAGGAAGGTGACATTCCCGGCTCTACCACTCCCTAGCTGCTTGTAACTTACCTCTTTTAGCCTCATTTTGCTAATCTATAAAACTGAACTACAAATAGCAGCTCCCTCACACAGTTGTGAGGATTCCGGTAAAGAAACGCAACAGCTACCATCGCTCTGAATCTCTTCAAGAACTCACTGGGTGCTACCTCTCATTCTCAGAGATGAATAAGCGGAGGCCAAAGAGAAGTGACTCACAGGATTCGTTAGGATAAGTGAGAGCCCCTGACCCAGTGATTCGCTCTTCCACCCACTCCACCACGGATGCCTAATTGCTGTCCCTTCCCTAGGGCCCCAAGCGGGTACTCAGAACAGGATGGGCTGCCTTGGGAGACACAGCAAAGCTGGTCTCTCGTGAAGACTCCAGCAGCCATCAGGGCCCACACCTGCCTCGCCCTGGGGACAAAGGGAAGCCCTACTGAGTTCCTCTAGGGTAGGAAGGGAGGCAGGTGCCAAACTATGGCAAGGAACAGTATCTTGAGCCAAGGCTCAGAGTGGAAGATTGGGTTTGTGTGTCCCTCAACTCTTACCTTGACCAGGCCAAGTAGAGTCCCTCCTTCATCCTGGTCCCCAAGACTCCTACCCCACCCACCTGCCCCCTCCCCCCCCAGTCTGCTGTTCATCAAAGAGACGAACACTGCTTGGACAGTAATAACTAGTTACTGCGGTGGCTAAGACAAGTTTATCAAGCTCCTGCTACACACCAGGCCCTGGTGCAGGATCATCTCATTTGACTTACTGCACACACAAGCTCATCTCTTACACGGAAATGGAAGGACTTAGGGATGTTAAATTACTCGCCTGTCAACACAGTAGGTGAGTGGCGGGCTGGAGTTCAAATCTAGGCCCGTCTCTTTTCAATTCTCTAAACTCTGTCTTTGCCAACCCCAAGGATATGCAAAGAAGACTGAGGTCACCTCAACCCGAACCCTTTAAGCTACAGATCTGGGAATAGTAAAGTCTTCTTCGTACCTTGGAGACCTCCTGGTGCTGCTCCTCCTGCCTGGATCCTTCATCCACCTCCCCCACCTGGCAAACTAATGTGGTACAAGGCTTAATCCAAACACTGCCTCTCCTCTGCCAATTTCTCAGTTCACCAACTCCCATGAGCATCACCTGCTCCTCCCGGGTCCTCATAGAGCAGTGTACTGTCCCTACACACAGTCATGATGACGTGTAGTTATTTATTTACACGGCAGTCTTCTCTATGTTGGGCGGGGGCTCTATCTTCCCCCACTTTCCTAGGCTCTGCACTAAGCTGGAATGTGCTGAGCTGAGTTTCTACACAAGGAGTGTGGAGAGGCAGGGGGACGGGCACTGAGATGCAGAGGCCACTCTCCTGGTCAGCCTTGGCACTGAGGTCCCCCAGGATCTGAGGAACACCTGCTCTCCCGGAAGGGCAGGACCTGCCACAGCTGAACAGCGGCCGAGTTCAAGACTGTCCAGTCGGCACACATCTTCCTCACCAGCCTGCAGGAGCCATGGAGCAAAGTTCCTACCCCAACTCCCTACTCCATCCATCATCCCATGCTAACTCAGCCCTACCCCAAACTCCAGGTCCTCACCCTATCCTCCAGCAGCCCTCAGCTACCCCAGAGGAGCCACGACCCCCAAGGCAGTCCGCCTGCTCCCATCCCCTATCACCCTGGTTCTTTATTCCCTCTTCTGAATTCCAAGGCTTGAGGGAGTCACAGAGGCACATGCTGGGGCCACTCTGCTTCCAGCCAGACACTCTCCACTCCCTACCTGATCCTCCTCCCGTCTTTGTCCCTTTTTCTACATTTCGGGCTTCACAATGACCAATCCAGAGGTACCTGGGAACGCTATGTGTGGGAGCCAAGGGTGTCTCTCTATCCTCCATCATGATCCCTAGCCTCCATCGTGCTCCCAGCAAGAAGAATGAGGCCACAGCTCTCCCCACTGGGGAGAGGTGAATGATTCACCCACTTTCAAGACACACAAAACGCCCTAATACCAAGAACCTCAGGGACACAGATACCCATGGAATGGATCCCACAGATATCCAAAGCCCAGGGGAATGCAAACAGACATAATCCAGGACACATATTTGGGGGATTTGAAAGAGCATCAACCAAGCACCAACTCCAGGTCAGTCCCTTTCCTGGAGCATGACATGTATCTTATTTAACCCTCAAAACAAATTAATCAGACAGGAATTATTCATACCCGTTTTACAGATGGGGAAATCGGCATACATCGAGGTTACACATCTTGCCCAAGGTCACACAGTCAGAAAGTGACCACCCCCTCACTTGCAGCTGTACAGTCAGAGTTGCTCTGTGCAGCTCTGTGATTTTCATATCCACCTACCTCTTCTAGAGCTGGCAGAGGTAGAGGGAGATGGACTTCTCGTCCTCCCTCACCATGACTGTGTCCTGAATGAGGTCACTCTTCACAGGGTTTTACTTCAAAGCTCAGATCAAGTCCTGCTTCCTCCAGGAAGCCTTCTCCGGTTACCCTAGTCCTCTGCCAGCTGACAGTACTTCTAACATTTCTCATTCTACACTTGATACTGCTATTTGTGTCTTGTATGTGTGTCCTGAATCACCAGCCAGAATCACTGGAGTCCTGCCTCTCCAAAGTTGCTCCAGAGTTTTGCTCAATGTTCTACCCACTGAAGGCACTTGGAATCGACTATGAGGGAATTCTGTGACCTCCTCCTTCCCTCTCCATCATACAAAGGAGCCTGCAAAAAAAAAAAAACCCCAACACCCCCTCCACCTTCAGAGGCTATGTTTGAAGTCTCCGGTGTCCACGCATCAATTTCCACCCAAGTAATTGCCGCCCATCACACACACATCATCCCCTATATTTGAAACTCCTTGCGGTTGTCATGGGAACTGCCTTTGCCTTCATTCACTGATCAGGCCTCACAATTAGCTTTGGCAGCGGAAGTCTGTGTCAATGACAATCACACAGGGAGGAGGCAGCCAAGGAGGAGCAGCACAACAGAAGAAAAGACGCTCCTTTCCTTAGAGATGCAGCAGAACCAGACTGAACCAAAGCACCCGGAGGGAAACAGGTCAGAGGCAGCCAACAATCCCATCCTCATGCTTCCATTCCAACAACAGAAGGCACCCAAGGCCACCCAGGCTGACAGGTAGCAGTGAACACTCGGCCTACACCCCACCTACCCCTCTAGCTGCCTGTGAGATGGTCTTATAGTCTATGGACCTCGCCAGGGTCTCCTCACCCCAAATTCAACAGCCATGGACCACCAAATGTTCCAGGACCTAAGCAAAACAAGAAACCACATGATGCTACTGAGAAGGTGGGACACAAACGCTGAGCAGTTTAGAAACCTCAGGGCAGCCCTGGCAGAAGACTTCTAAGAGGAACACAGTGTCTGACCTTCCGCGTCCAGGATCCTCCAGCAGGACCCCGCCGTCTGTCTGCATCATTCTACACCCCAGCAACCAGCCACGAGCCTTCAAGGAGCATCTCTACACACTGCGGGTTCGGGGAGACACCTCTCTCCTCCTAAAAGTCCTTCCCCTTCTCATGCTTCTCGTGTCACTACACTGAAACTAAGACACATTTCCCTTCCCCACTGGGTTCTATGGGCCCAAAGGCTTAGACTAAGGCCAGTCTCTGCCCTCAAAGGCATCCCTCCCTTGTATCCCCATCAGAATGTACCATCATTATTTGTTTCCATGCTTGTCTCCCTCCCCAGACAACAAGCTCATTAAGGACAGGGTTAAAGTGCCTCTCTTTACAGCTGCTCAGACTCAGCACAGCGCCTTGCAAACAGCTAGTCCCAGGTGAGGTTTGCTGAATGTGGCCAGGAAAGCAGCTTGAACGTCTACAGGTCACAGCAGATGGTGTCCTGCCTCTGAAAATTGAAGCAGCGCCAGGGAGAGGAGGTACCCTCCTCAGTATAAGGGACCTCATAGCTCCTGGGACCCAGGAGACACCAGGAAGGTGTCTCTACTCCTCGTCCTCCTAATATCAGCTCCTCCTATACTGCCCCTCAGCATCCCCTGCCCCATCCGCAGTGCCCCACCCTGCCACACAGGGTAAACACAGTCCAGACGGGACCCAGCCCTCACGGCAAGAGTCGTTGTCCCTCTCACTTCCTGGGCTCCAGGATCACTCCCAGCATCATTAAGGGAACCAGGGCACCCAGAGCACACCCGTAAAGGGCAGAACAATAAAAGTAAGACAGGAAGGAACTACCCGATGTCCCCTTCACAAGAATGGCTTGGGAGTGGAGCAGGCTCCAGTCCAGCACTTTGTTACTTGTTTGTGACCCAGCATCTCCATATTCCTCTCCTGAGACTTTCCCCAGCAGTAATTAGGAGGGATGGGGGATATGGGAGAATTGAAGTCTGGCCAATGCCCCCAAATGACTCCATCCAATGCAAGCCCCTTCCACTGAGAGAATCTGGAACTGCTGCTCTAACAGCAGCGGGGGGTGTATTTTGTCCACTAACTCCCTGATTAGGTGTGGGGGAGGTAGAACACAGCAGAGTTGGAATCTGTACAAGTCAGAGCCAGCCATGTAGGAGCAGAGCCACAGAAGAGTGACCCAGCCCAATGCTCGTGCTACCTGAAGCAAGCAAGCAGCCAACCCCAGACTGTGGCCACCGGAAAGCCAGCCACTTATCCCACACTGGGCTGCTGACTTTCTTTTTTTCTCCTTCGCTCAGTGATTAATCAAAACTTAGGTTTTTGGATTTCTTACGCAAATGACAGAAGACAAGGCCACCATAGGGTTTATCCACTCTGGGTGTGGCAGCAGCCTCAGCCCTACACAGACATAGGCAGAAACCCACACCACCACCAACGAACTGTCCCAGAAACAGCCAGCCAGGCTGCAGCAGGGTTCAAAAGGAAGACGAAGGGGTCTCTTTCCTTCCCAGTAACTCCTCTCTTCCTGAGCATCCTACCCTCATTTCATAACAAAGCTGTGAAGAAGTGGTGGGCAATGGAGGAAGAAATCAGTGACAATTCCTGAGACCCTGGATGTGGCCTTCCAATCCACCCAGTCACCACGCTGCCTTCTCCAGAATGAGAAAACCCAAGACTAAGTGGGACCGACTCTGGGAGGGGCCCAGAAGGAAGCGTGGGGCTAGTCAACATAAACAAGGTTCACTGGGGCTTCTGATCAAGGCTGTAAGGGGAAGAGTCCCTCTTCCCACTAGAAAATCCACAGAAAAAGCCTCTGGGGGGAGTCCTCACTCCTACTGCCATTCTTTTCCCATAGCAGATAAGCCGTGCCTTCAAGGGGAAGCAATGAGCTTCACAGTGGGTTAGAACTCAGAAAAGTATTGCCCCTTTCACAGACCTCACCACTTACCTTGAGGTGGGGGCTGGGATCCTAAACCAAGAATTCCCCCTGAGAGCTGCTGATCCAGACAGCTACTTCCCAAACCTAGAAAGAGGCCTTGGCAAGGGCTCAGGGACACGCTATGGCCAGTCCACAACGCTAGGTCCTTCACCTACTGTGATGGTGGAATCGCTAGATCTGTATGCCCAGTACGCAAGCCACTAGCCACACAGGGCTGTGGAGCACTTGAAAAGCAACTGGCGTGACTGAGTTACTGAATTAAATTTAATTTTAATTTAATTTAAATCGCCTTTGGAGGTCAAGAATACTCTGGACAATCTGTCAAAAACCATGAACCCACTCCCCTGAGAAAACACAGTCCTGCATATTCACATAACATTTGGCTAAAATTTTCAGCGAGTTCACAGACCTTATCCCCAACCCAGATCTGAGAGAGATTAGGTCTAGGTCTAAGACTAAGTCTAGGATTTAACCCAAAATGTTGTGGCCTAAGATAGAGGTCTCTTCTACAATGCAGTTGTCTAAAGAATACAAAAACAGACCCGATTTTTACTTTAAATAGTCTTAGCAAGAGACTGTCAAATGTGAATTCCCCCCATCCCCACAGAAGATGTCCTCATAACTTCCCTGCTAGGCAGTACCCAGACTCGTATAGGAACAGGGAACACAGCACTTCTCAGGGCTAGTTCCTCGGCGCTGGAATAACTGTAAATGTTAGGTAGTTCTTTTTCCTAACATATGTTCAGTCAGCCTGCTCGTAACTGTCACTCAGTAATAAAACTTCTGTGTACTCCTGTACATGAGGGGACTGACCTCCACTTCCACACAAGCTTTGTCTCAACCTGCATTCCGCTACTTATTAGCAAGCTGCACGGCCCTGTTTTCTTCGACTGTCCAGCACACGGCCACAGATTTCAAGATAGCCTGATTGTAAGACAGACTATCAATATTCCTTTTAGGGTTTCAGTTCTTTCCACCTGCTAGGAAGTCAGGGTTTGTACTTTTTTTTCTTTTTTGCAACAAGGACAAGACTTTGCATTTACCCTGATTAAATCCCATTGAGTCTTACTGGGGCTCAGTGTTCCAGACTGCCCCCGCCCCCTTAGCCTCTTGTTCTATCATTCAACTTAATAGCTGCATCATCATCACCACCACCACCCACCCACCTGCCCACAGATCTGACATGTCTCCTAACTACATCTTGTAAAAAGGGCACACAGCCCTTCTGCTCCATAAGCCTCCGGATTCTTCCATGAGACCCAATTCTATAGGCACACCCCTCCTCTGCGTGACAGCCACCATCTACTACAGCCTAATGGGGCTCCAACCTCCTGAATCAGGCTGCTGAGCTGCAAACATCTTCTGAGAATTTTTTTTTGACTGTTCTTGGGACACACACACACCCTTTATGGGTTTTTCTAGTAACTCCCTAGATAAGAAGAAAACAAACTCCAGAAGAACAAGAGTAAACATGGAGTCAATCTCAAGAGGTTCTTGTCTCCCTGGCTCACAGGGTAAGCAAAGGTCATCCTCTTTACCTTTGTTGGCACCTGGAATTCTTTGCCTGTTCACCACGACTTATTTCTCTCCCCTTTGCCATGTCTTATGCACTTCTACTAGTCACAGAAGTGCTGCAGACCAGCTCCTCAAACTCTCACGAACATACAAATCACCTGGGGATCTGGTTAAAGCGCAGATTCTGATTCAGGTCTGGACATTCTGCAATTTGTTTTTGTTTTGTTTTGTTTGAGTTGAAGTCTCACTCCATCGCCCAGGCTGGAGGGCAGTGGCAAGCTCATGGCCACTCCAGCATCGACCTGCTGGGCTCAGGCAATCCTTCCGCCTTAGCCTTCCAAGTAGTCAGAACCACAGGAATGCGCTACCACACCCAGCTAATTTTTTGATTTAGTGTAAGGCTGAAGTCTCTCCAAATTGCCCAGGCTGTTCTCGAACCCGTGGCTCAGGCAATCCCCTCACCTCGACCTCCCAAAGTGCTGGGATTACAGGCTTGAGCTACCACACCTGGCCTACAGTTCTAAGAAGGTCCCAGGGGATGCCAATGCTGCTGGCCCACTGAGTAGCAAAGGTGGGAGTGAAGCTGTGAGCCATACAGGTGCCCCAAGGCTCAGGCAAGCAAGTGGCAACAGAAGTGTCCAGGGAGGTGCCCATCATCTCAGTCTCGCATCGGCATCAGAGGGTCTCCATGCTAACTACATTAGATACACCTGGGGAGCCCCAGACCACTTTGGTCTACCCCGGATAATGAAAACAGAATCCCTCAGAGGAGGGGACCCAGGCACTGGGTTGCTTTTTAAGTTTCCCAGATTACCCCAATGTGGAACCCCTCATCTATCTACGTTGTACATTAAAAAAAAAAAGGACTGAACAGGGAAGTCATATCAGTGCCCTCCCTTTAGGATAACATTAAGTCAAAAACTGGACCTCTGAACCATCAAACAAGCTGGCAGGAGATATCATCATTTATTTGCAGAAATTCAGATGTTAGTTTGGGCTGCTTTGTAAAGACCCACTGGGACCCTCAAAGTTCACCAGTTGCCTTTCTAAAGTCTCACAAACTACCTTTTTCTCTATCTGTTCTAGAACTGTCAAAAACTGACCATCAGGCTTATGTGTTTCTAACTTCCCAAGATCTCCTTGAGAAATTGAACCTTTTGCCCATCTCTGGTCTTTTGGTCCTCTTTTTGCTGCTGTTGTTCTTCTGAGTCAGAACGTCACTGTTGCCCAGGCTGGAGGTGCAGTGGCACCATCACGGTTCACCACAGCCTCGACCTCCTGGGCTCAGGCCATCCTTCCACCTTGGCCTGCACCACCACCCCTGGCCAATTTTTAAAAATTATTTTGTAGAGACAAGGTCTCACTATGTTGCCCAGGCTGATCTCAAACTCCTAGGCTCAAGCAATCCTTCTACCTTGGCCTCCTGAAGTAGTGGGATTATGGGAATGAGTCACCATATCTGGGCTTAGCCCTCTTTCAATCATAATTCCCTAAAGATTGTGATTCTGAGACCGTATCTGAAGGTATTCAGTAGGGAATGAGTGACTCAGACACCGGTAGGGTAGCTGGCTGGCTCTCCTTTCTCCTTTCTACACGACAGGGGCCTAATGGCTGCTCACTCTCTCTGTCCCTAGTTATGTCCCTGAAGCTGTAAGCCTACTTCTTCCTTCTTGTTCTTGCTGGGATGATATAAAAGACTTATTGTCATGAGCATTTTCCACCAGCCTCAGCACATTTTGGCCACTGGACTTCCCAACGCTCCTCATAAGGCCTCAGACCACTCCAGAACCTGCCTTCAGTGTTACGTATCCCCCACCCTTCCACATGAGTTTGGCACAACCACCTGCACTCACTAGAGTGCAGCCTGTGCAGCCACCAGAGGGTTCAGTCCTCCCCAGTTCCACCACTACCTGCCTCCTGAGGCCAATTCATGATTGTTCTATCAGTGTTTCCTTTTTAAAGAGTAATCCTATCTCGCCAGCTAACTTCTCTTGGAGTCTGTGTCTATGGGGTTAAAAACTGCTTGCATTTGAAAGGCACTTTTATAAAGTCTACAGTAAACACCTCTCCTTACCCAGTCTTCTCTGAACTTCACAAATGCTTAGATGGAGTGCCTTTCTCTAAAGAGCCTCATCATTTCCACTTCCCGGTCAACTCTTCCATTGTTGCTGGGACTTGGGGCCAGCCTGAAGGATCCCTCCTCACAGCCTCAATCTTCAAGAAAATAGAACCACCAGCAGGCTGGGCAAAGATTCATGGGGTATTCTGATATTGTTGCAAGACGTCTATTTCCAAAGTATCTTGTCTTGATTCTGGCATAGAGATCTGTTTCAGACTCTAGGTCCACTGGGCTAAGAGGCTAGAAAGTGTCCTCACTTTCCATTTCCATTTCCCTCATTTTCACCCCGAGTTCTTAGCCATGCTTCTAACCTTGTGCACACATTTTTCCATACAGGCTTTTCATAAAGGATCATTCTCCCAATCTATCAGTTATCTACTTCCTTCACCCACAGGCAAATTTTCAGTCAGGCCCAGGACCATAGTGACTCCTTGCTCCTTGGTGTCCAGCTTCCTCCCCCAGCAAAGAGGCTAGCAAACCCCTCCCTCCCTCTGCCTGGATCCACAGACCAGTTTCATGGTTCTTCTATGAGCAAGCAAGAGAATGTCCTGAGATGAACATTTAATACATAGTGCACATTTACAGCTCAGAGGCTAATGCACAGTTGTTTACGCATAAAGATTATTTTCTAGGTGTTCTGGGAAAGTTTTATTACCATACATTGATTACCTACTATGTGCCGGACATTATGCATATTTTATCTCATTTAATCCCACAACAACCCTACAAAAAAAGGTTACCCCCATCTTACAACTGAGAAAACCAATGCCCAAGATAGCTTATTTTGGGTTCAGAGCTTTACTGTGCCTCCACACTCAACAAATCCTACTTTTCTAGGACCTTTTCAAATCTTCATTGTGCTTCCAAGTCAACAACTCAGGTGAAAAGATTGTGAAATCACACAGCCTCCAACATCAGCACAGGATCTAAATCCTTCCTGGAACTAAGAAGGAAAACCACAGTAGAGGAGTGAACTCTTTCAGGTGTGTTACTTACAGCTACCCGGCCTGTCTCAACCTCACATTAGGGCCCAGAGAAGTAGTCACCTGCCCCTAGGGCAGGAGGGCCCACCCACCCTGGGGCCCCTGTCTCTAGTCCCAAAATGCTGAACTTCTTTTCTGAGTAGAGGGATTCTCTGTACCTTTCCCCTCCACACCCAAAGCACACTGGGAAGAGGAGTGAGGATCAGAGAATGAAGATGGAAAACCCAAGATAATCTTCCCCCCCTTAGGGGATTATATAAAGCAGCTGTCAGCAGGCAGCTCAAAGGAAGCCCCAAAGGTAGCTGGGAGAGATGGAGACGAGAACCGAAGTAAGGAAAGGGTGCCCAAAGAAACACACCTCTCTCACAGAGAGGAGGAAATGCCAGGGCACAGAGATCCAGGTAGATGATCTGATTTCTGAGAGGCTTCTAGGCTGCTGTGTCCTGCCCCTGAAGGGTCACGTCCAAACAACCTCCCCAATCCTGGGACATGTTCCCTCTGCCAGACGACAGCTAAGTTCTAATGGTTACAGTCCTAGCAGTCCGCAGCAGCTGCCAGATGCTAGGCTGGTCCTTGGGGCTCGCTCGCTCAGGCAGTCTCTCAAGTCCATCTCAGCTTTGTAACTATGCCAGAGGTACACCCATTACATGCAGTGTAGACTGGACAGTGGCTTTCAGGCTTTCAGCCTTCGAAATGGACCAACTAAAAACATTTTTTTGGAGACAGACACTAGTTACCATCTTGTATTTTACTAAGGAAAGACGTTAAAAAAATAGATCTGTTATCTAACAGCACCTTCACTTCATAAGACACATTTTCAACATCTAGAAGTAGAAAGGACATAACCTCAGAACAAAGTACTACTCTAAGTCAAAGAAAGATAGCTTTATGGAAAAACAAAAACAATCTCCATTGTCCCCTTTTCGTTGTTTCTCCAGAAACTGGAAAAACTCCACTGTGGGCCAGCAACGATCTTCAGACCAGCGTGGGGCCCCTCTGCGCCGGGACACTACGAGCGCTCCAGCTACATCTTACCTGACCCTGGGGGCCTAGAGCAGCAGCTGGCCACCGCAAGGTCCTCAGGGACACAGACGTCTCTCAGCAGGGTTGTCTCCAAGCCTCAGCCAACCCAGATCCACGGCATCTTAACTAAGACCACCCGGCAGCCTGGGCTAGCAGCTTACACACAAGGATGACAAGGCCCTGGCCTCCCTCCCAGCCCTTTCACTCAGGTATGCCCCGTTGTTGCCAAAAGAAGTGCTAAAGCATGGTTCATATAGCCCACTGGATCCAAGAACGCCTAGCCCAGAAAGCTCAGCCTCCTCACCCTCACGTTTAATTACGGGAGGAACTGAATGAGGAGGATGGGGAAGGAAAGGAACACTAGAAGGAAGGAGGCAACAGAACCAAGCTTCATAAAGCAGACCGGGGAGGTCCTCCTAACACCAAAACCCCAGATCTTATGCCCAAAAGTAAAGCCTACCCCTGGTCCCACCTCCCTTTTGGCAGTGACCCACAGGGTACTGGGCCAGGAGGATGCTAACTCCTCCAAGACCAGCAACACAAAGAGGCTGGACACCGTCTCCCAGGCTGGGTAAGGGCTGCACATGGGATCCAGATGTCCGCTTT
Source organism: Tarsius wallacei (assembly GCA_963574415.1). Lineage (NCBI taxonomy): Eukaryota > Metazoa > Chordata > Mammalia > Primates > Tarsiidae > Tarsius > Tarsius wallacei. The sequence goes on along the minus strand of CAUYQG010276561.1, from coordinate 2,108 downwards.
AACCAGAGACAGGGAGAACAGGGCACCAAGTCTGCAAGCCTGGGTCATGACATACAGCTTCCACAGGGAGTGGACAAGAGGAGGTGAGAAGGGGCGGAAACATCTGGCAACCCCCCTTCCCAGCCTCCCACACTTGGATCTTTCTCCGAAGCCACGGGACCACAGCCCCACCAGCTCACAGCACTGCTCTGCACTCAGTGGTCAGGGAAACCCCCGAGCACAAGCTGCCAGCCCATCGCAGCCACAGGTGCCCTAGTTCTCAGAAGCACAGCAACTCCCGGCTCAGTTGGAAGGGGCTTTGAAATCCATCAAGCACAACTACTCCATTTCCCCAAGGAGAAGACAGACCCAGAGAGGGGGCCCAAGTTGCCTGGGACTTGGGCAAATGAGTGGCAGAGCCAGAGGAGCCTCAGCAGACAGCGTGGGCCTCCGTCTCTGTCCAGCGCCAACTCCGCTGCCTGGAGCGACCTCAGCCGCTACACTGCTCCTAAGCTGTTCAACTCCACTCGTCCCTACTTCTGCCAACTCTCCGCTGTCGCGGCTGCCACCAACCCCAAGCCGGCAGTCCGCCACCAGAACGGAAGGGAAAGATGATCAATACAGGGTCACTGCCTCTCTTTTTTCCTCCCACCCCAACCCCGGCTGCTCTCATCCCAATTCCTCCTTCCCTCCTCTAGCGCGCTACCCCCAGATAAACAGAGTACACCTCCCTGAGATGGACCGTGTCTCAGAAGCACATCATTCATTCATACAATTAGTATCTGAGTGCCTACTACCTGCCAAGAAACTGTGCCAGATGCTGGGAACACAGAGATAAAAAGTCTCTGACCTCAAAAAGTACTCAGTACGCTAGGTGAACCCAAGTCATGGGTTTCTCAAAAATTCCAGGTTTCAACTGGCTATCTGAGAAAAAAATGGTACTCAAGAAAATGTTTAGGGAAAGAAATACCGCACCCCATCACGGCAGCATAAAACCACCTTGTCACTCCAGAGCTTCCTCCCCGAATCCATCAGCCTCTATCCCTTATCTGACACCATCACTGCCCAAGTCACCCAAGCATTAGTATGACCTTGAAATACAACGTTGGAGGCTTCCAACATCAGGACAAGAAACTTCTAGAGGTGAAGTCAGACATCGTTCTCCTGCATCAAATGCAAACATCAGAGATGAGGGTGCTAGCCCTCTGTGACCCAGCTACTCTCAAATCGTCAGCCTGCAAAGAAGCGCAAACCAGCTTCCAGCGCCAGTTACACTCCTCCTCAAAGTTGGACCAAGAGGATCAGAAATGGGGGAAGGGGCTTAACTGAGCGAGCCTTTAACAAGACCCGTGCGACTACAGCGCCCTCCAGGAGGGGACAGGGCAGCCTTGCAAGGGCCGGCTTACCTCCTTGAGAAGCCCCACTTTTTTCTTCAGCACCTCACACTTGCGCAGTTTGCAGATCTGGTGCGTGCGGCGGTTGGTACAGCTAGTGCAAGCCCCGCAGTTTTCCAGCCGCCGGCAGGGCTCACAAGTACCACACCGTTTCCGCTTCTTTCGCCCATCTCCACCCCCTCGGAGCTGGGGCTCACTCCCGGCCATGGGGATCCCAGGGCCCGGGAAGCCCCCTACCATCACCTGGCCCTGAGGAAAGTCATAAAGGCCTGGCAGGTCCGGCTGGACCACCAGGGGCACCTGAAACTGGCTCATGATGCTGCCAGAGGTGGGGGCATAGGAGCCAGGGTAGAACCACAGTCCAGTTTCCCGCCGCCTGCAAAGGCCACCAACAGGTCCTTCCTTCCTAAAACAGTCAAGTGTCTACAAAGGTGAAGGCAAGTGGCTTCAGTCTCCCGGATGGGTGCCTCTTCTCGACCCCTCTTCACCTCCTCTGCAGCAGTCTGATAGGGCTCCGTTGGAGGCCACTCTCCCACCTGTTGGGGCCCGGGAATTGGGGGAGGACACCGGCAGCAGCCCCCAGGAAAGGGATCATCTTGGCTGGGTGGCTTCTTCACTCTCACCCACCCTGGACCCAGGCATGAGAAGAGCAGGTGGGTGTGTGCTGGGGGCAGGGCAGGTCGAGGAGTTTCTCCTCCTGGTATTTCTCCTCCAGGGACAGGATAGTGGAGACGG
>CAUYQG010276552.1:0-10159 GCA_963574415.1 Tarsius wallacei | reverse complement strand
CACAATGCCATTCACAATAGCCACAAAAAAAAGAGAAAGACCTTGGCATCTTCCTAACCAGAGACGTGAAAGACCTCTACAATGTAAACTACAAAACACTACTCAAAGAAATCAAAGATGACACAAACAAATGGAAAAATATCCCATGCTCATGGATTGGAAGAATCAACATTGTGAAGATGTCCACCCTACCAAAGGCAACCTACAGATTCAATGCAATACCCATCAAATTACCAGCAACATTCTTCTCAGACCTTAAATATTCTTAAGTAGAGACATTATCTAGAGCTATCTGAATGGATGAGTTCTCTAAATGAGAAAGTATATGCAGAGTGAGAAGGGGAGAAATTTCAAGAAACAGCTCTGAGAAGCTTCCATCATTACAAGATGGCTCAGAAAGTAGGTTGACACAATATAGTAATGAGAGAGAGAGAGAGAGAGGAAGAAGAAGAAACTCGAAGAATGTGCTGTCATTAAATAAGTAGATAAAATTATTACCAGAAAAGGGGCCTATGCTGGTCAGAATATTGCTCAAAGAGAAGAGCACCCTGGCAGTGTGAAAATCAATGGCAAACAGCAAAAAACAAATCTTTAGATATTGGAATGGACATAATTTCAACTGAAGTGAATAAAGTAATATGCCAATATTTTCAAGGAACTTACCCGTGAATCAATATTGCTAAAAATTGTGGCATTTGAATAAATGGAGAAAAATAAGAAGCTTTTTTTTTTTAAAATACAGGAAATACTAACACACATTTCAACAGTGATGGAGATGACATGGTTAAAATAGAAGTTGCAGGAGAAAAAAAATGCAGGGAAACAGCTCTAAGTTGAGACCCAAAGACAGGCTGGGATCCATATTGTATGTGCAAAGCTTGGTATTTCATAATTATTTTATATGCATTTTGAAATGTCTGCTAGAAATATTAAAAATGTATTTGATAAATGCTGCTTAAAAGCAGAAAATAAATAATTGTTACACACACACAAACACACACACACACAGACACATGCACACTTTCTTATTATACTTGTCCTTACTAAGATACTCAGAAACTAAGCTTGTATCTATATATCTATGCATATACTTAAATATATATAACAATGTGTGTATTCATACATACTGTGTGTATTCAGACTCACACACACATTTTCTTCTCCTTATCTTTCTGTATATAGAAAGAATGAAAACTTAGCTGGATGAAACTCATTTGAGTTACTGACCTATATGATACTATTTTTCTTTTTATGTAAATAACTATAATTATATAAATATACACTTTCTTCACTTTTGTATTGAAATTAAATTTCATAACACAAAAGTCTCCATTTTAACCATTTAAGTAAAAGTCAGTTTTTTAAAAAATTATATTCAGAATGGTTTAAAAATTATATTCAGAATGGTGTGCAACCGTCACCACCTAAAGATTTTCAGAATAGTTTCATCAGCCCAAAAAGAAAGTCCACACTCATTAGATGTGACTACTAATTGACCTCTGTCACCATCTGTCATCAACCACTACTTTCTGTCTCTTTGAATTTGTCTATTCTGGATAGCCTATGTAAATGGAATCAGACAATACATGGCCTTTTGTGCCTGGATTTTTTTCATTTAGCATCATGTTTTCAGGTCCATTCATGCTGTGGGGTATATTAATATTTCTTTATTTTTGTGACTGAATACTATTCCATTGTATGGATCTATGACATTCATTTTATCTATTCATTGATTGATGGATATTTGCTTTGTTTTCACTTTTTGGCTACTGTGAATAACACTGCTGTGAGCATTCCACTACATTTTTTGTGTGAAACATATATTTTAAATTCTCTTTGGCAGATACCTAAAAGTCAATTGCTGGGTTCTGTGTTAATTTATGCTTAACGTTATGAAAAATTGCTAGATTTCTTTCCAAAATGACTGTGTCGTTTTACATTCTCGCCAACAGTGTATGAGGGATTCATTTTCCTCATAACCTCGCGAACATTTGTTTTCTGTCTTTTCGATCATAGCAGCCTTCGTGGAATAAAGTAGTACCTCATTGTTCTTTAGGTTTCTCTAAAAGTGAAAGATGGTGAGCATAATTTCCTATGCTTTTTTGGCCATTTGTATATCTGTTTTGGAGAACTGTTCATTCAAAGTCAAAGTTGGTAACAGATATATATTTCCCTATGAATGCTGCTTTCACCACATTCATAAATTTTTGTGTGTTGTGATTTCATTTTCATTAATTTCAAAGTATGTTTTAATTTTACTGGTGATTTCTCTTTGACCATGTTTATTTAGGAGTGTGCCATTTAAAACAAAATGTTTGTGAGTTTTTAAATTTCTAATATGTCTAATTTCATCCCATTGTGATCAAGAGACATAGTTCATAAGATTTCAGTCTTTTGAAATGTATGGTTACTTCATTTGTGCCCTAGTTATAAGTAGGTTATTGTAATATTCAACTAGTGTTTTTGAACTATTTATCTCTTCAATTCTCTCAGTTTTTTAGTCACATATTGAGGGCTCTGTTTGTTAGTGAATTTTAAAAACAATTGTCTCTTCCTGATGGATTGAATCTTTTGTCTACTGGGAGAAAAATCCATGTGCACTTGAGAAAAATGTGCACCCCCCCCGCCCCATTTGGGGAGGTGACTCTTCTCTCTCTCTCTCTCTCTAATTTACTTTTAAATAAACTATATTTTCCAATTTTAAAAAAATGTGCATTCTACTCTTGTGGGATCAAGATGTCTGTTAGTTCTATTTGATTTATAGTATGGTCAAAACTTCTATTTTCTTTTTCTTTTTTTTTTTTTTTGAGTTGAACTTTTACTCTGTCGCCCAGACTGCGGTGCAGTGATATGCTTACGGCCTCCGCAGCCTTGACCTGCTGGGCTCAGAGGATCCTTCTACCTCAGGTTTCCAAGTAGCTAGAACTACAGGCATGTGCCCCCATGCCTGGTTAAATTTTTGATTTATTTTAGAGACAAGGTCTCTCCAAGTTGCCCAGGCTCATCTTGAACCCCTGGACTCAGGCAATCCTCTTGCCTCTGCCTCCCAAATTGCTGGGATTACAAATGTGAGCCACTACGCCCGGGTTAAAACTTTTATTTTCTTGAATTATTTTCTCTGGTTCTACCAATTATTATAAGTATATTATTGTGATATTCAACTAGTGTTTTTGAACTATTTATCTCTTCAATTCTCTCGGTTTTTCAGTTATGTACTCGAGGGCTCTGTTTTTTAGCGAATTTTAAAAACAATTGTTGTATCTTCCTGATGGATTGAATCTTTTGTCATTATATATTGGTCTTTGTCTCTAAGGACAATTTTGTCCTAAATCTTACCTAATATTGGTATCACCACTCAAGCTGTCTTTTGGTTAATGTTTGTCAGAAGTGTGTTTTATCATTCTTTTGCTTTCAACTTGTTTCTGTTCTTGAATATGTGAATTGCAGATAGTATATGTTTGGATAATTTAAAAAGTCTATCTGACCATCTCTGCCTCTACATTGGAGGCCTTACTTGAAGTATATATAATCTATTTAATGATACAAATGAACTTACTGTTGCTATTTTGTTCTTTTTTTTCCCATATGTTATATGTTCTAAATGTCATTTTTTTCTCCAGTTTTTTCATAATGGTCTTATTTTGTTAAATAGTTATTTTTCAGAGAATTTTTTTTACTCTCTCGTTGTTTCTTGTACTATGTACTTTGAGTTAGTTTCTTAGAGATTATTCTGGGGATTAACATAAACTAATTAATAGCAATATAATTCATATTAATGCCAAATTAATTGTAATAATTTATAAAATCATGTCACCTATATGCCTTTTCTTCACTTTATGCTATTATCACAAATTGTGTCCTACAAAAATTATGTGCCCTACAAAAGTTATGTGCCTATTCACATACCTATTTTTATAATTATGTATATTTATACATAATGCTTTATGCAGATAAAAAAATAAAACGTAGAAAAAGAAGAGGCATAAACAAAAAATACATTAACACTATATTTTAAGCCAGACTCGGTGGCTCATGCCTATAACCCCGGCACTTTGGGAGTCCGAAGTGAGAGGATTGCCTGAGTCCATGGGTTCATGTCCAGCCTGGGCAACTTAGGGGGACCTTTTCTCTACAATAAATCAAAAAAATAGGCAGATATGGTGGCATGTGCCTGTAGTTCCAGCTACTTGGAAGGCTGAGGTGGAAGGATCACCTGAGCCCAGCAGGTTGAGGCTTTGGTGGCCGTGAGCATGCCACTGCACTCTATCCTGGGCAATGGAGTGAGACTTTGACTCAAAATAATAATAATAATAAATATATATTTTACTATCTTTTATTTGTACCTATGTAGCAGTTATCTTTATTTGTCCGCCTTTTTTCTTCATATGGTTCAAGTTTCTGTCTAGTTTTCTTTAAACTCATCCTGACGGATCCCCTTTAGCATTTTTTATTGAGGAGATATGTTAGCAAAAAACTGTTTTCAAAATATCTGGAAATGTATTAATTTATCCTCCATTTTTGAAAAAATTTTTTATAAATGTAAAATTTATGTTTCACAGATTTTTCTTTTCATTCTGCAGCATGAATATGCCACCCCTTTGACATCTGACTTCCATAATTTCTCATGAGAAATCAGATATTAATCTTAATTCCTGTATTAATCCCTGGTGTGAGGAGCCACTTTTTCTTGTTACTTTTAAGATCCTATTTTTTTGTTGTTTTTATTTTTATAGTTTGAGTATAATATGCATCGACATGACTCTTTTGAGCTTACTCCACTTGGGGTTGGTTGAGATTTTTCGATGTGTGGATGGATGTTTTTCATAAAATTTAGACTATCTTCTGCCAATATGTATTTATATTTTAGGTCCCCTTTTCTTTTTACCTTTTCTGAGTCTCCCATTATGCACAGAATAGTGTCGTCTTTGAGGACTTTTTCTCTTTTTTTCATAAGTTTTTTCCTCTATTTTTCGAAAACTGATATTCTTGATTGAACTATCTTTACATTTAATGATTTTTCCTTGTGCATATTCACAAGGAAAAATCATTAAATGTAAAGATCTGATCTGATCTAAAATATTATATTTCAATTGTACTTTTTAACTCCACAAATTGTTTGGTTCTTCTTTATAATTTTTATTTTTAAATGAGTATTTTCTATTTGATGGTACAATATTTGAATGTTTTTATTTAGTACTTTAGAAAGGTTTTAAAAAATCTTTGAACATACTGAAATTAGATTATTTAAAGTTTTTGTGTATTAAGTTTAATGTCTGCTTTTTTATTATAATTTGTTTTGATCGCTATTTTTCTTGTGTACAGGCCATAGTTGTTTCTTTGTTGAACTTGGAACCTTTTGAATACTATAATATGACAAATCTGGAAATCTAAATTTTACCTCTTTGTAGTTTGTTGTTGCTGCTTCTTGTGTTTGTGTTTGTTTCATTAATTATCTATGTTAATTTTGTAATGTATATGTTCTTTAACCTATGTGGTTACTGAAGTGTCTATCTTGTTAGCTTAGTGTGTGATGCAATGACTGAATAGTTTCACTAAATGCTTGGAACCAAACTGGCTCTCAGTCTCTACAGAACACTTTTTTATGTGTCTCAGCTCACACTCAAAACTCAGTTAAGAAGTTTAAAACTCAACCTTCGCCTTAAATTTCTGTTTATGCACAGCTTCAAAGCCAGCCAGGAGTGAGAGGCTAGACATTTTCACATATTTCCTAGGCATGTATGTGGGTGTGTCCTTTTCAATTTTCAGCAATATGTCAAGGTTTTTCTAGAACAATTACTCTAAGCATCTCACTCTCCAGACTTTTCTTTTCAAGCTTTTGAGCTAATTTATTATTTGCCCCAACTATGAAGCAATTCCTCAATAGCAGTAACTAAAATATTTGCCAATGAATGTTTTCAACAAATGTTGCCGGGTAGTCACTTTAGTCAAAGACAAGATCCAGTCAAGTGAGATAAAGACAAGCCTTCCAGAGAGCCACCAGACAGATGAACTATGCAAAGTCTGCACATGAAATCCTTGGTGTTCCTTCCTTTTCCAGAACCAGGGATATGGAATGTTATTACTCAAGGATACCACTGAGCTGGGCAGCAGAGGATGGATCAAGAATACGTGAAAACACCACAACATTCACATTCATAATGAGATCCAGTGTGGGTTTTTGTTTGTTTTCCTGAGTAAATGCTCCCCAGGTTGTGGCAAGCTTTTAGTTTTCAGAGTTCTAATAATGTTGATTCTGACTTTTTTTCCCTGTTTTTTTTCTTTGCTTCTATGTGTGGGCTGGCTTTTTGAGTTTCTTACTCATAAGTAGGGATATCATCGATATCATTCTATTTTTGAAGACTTCATTCTATCATACATTTTTAAAGAAATGTAATGATGACTGTCATAAAAACCTTTTTCTATCAATCTTTATTTTTTCCCAAGTATTACACAATTTTACTGAAATGGCATGATCTTTCTTAACTATTTTAATATGTGTTATTATTTTTGATGAATAAACCTTTAAATATTTGGCCAAACTGACTTTTCTTCCTTATTTTTCTTTTAATATGGCTCAGCTTTTTGTCAAAGTGTTTTTGGAACAAAGAAAGGTCTACTAGTTAGGTTTTGAAATTTGTACTTGTAATAGCCATACCAAGACCTAAAAAGACATGCTGGTGTCATGTGCTGCAGTTATATGGATGGTTCCACCCCACGTAACTCAGAGCTCAATTTGGGGATATTTTGTGAAATTAATTAATAAATTATTTAAAGTTATGTGCACAGCAATAGCCTATATTCATTTTTTAAAACAAGAAACCCTTCTTGTAAATAATGTTGTTTCTAAGAGAATATAATTTATTCTGAAAGGTTTTATTTTCTATCATTAAAATAATAAGTGTGCCTTTAAAAAAAAACAACAATATTGTATAGCGGTCCAGGAAGAATGAATCATCATATATTTGACAAAGGCTTTATAAAATCTCTCTTTGAAACTTTAATGAAATAGTCACAAATTATAAGAAATAACTTCTAGAATTATTTGTTGAAGGTAATTAATCAGGTTTCACAAAAAAACATTGCTTTCTCCAACGTCATCATTATCCTCACATTCATCATCAATAAATTACATGTATAATACTTTGTGGGTTCAATCTATGCTTTTAAAATTTCTTTTGTTTTCTTAAAAATGCTTTGACAATAGCTGAAAGTTAAATTCTTAATTTGGTTATTATTTCAAATCAAGATTTTATAAAGAAAAATATTTGCTTAGAATTATATAACTAAAAAAATGTAGACACAGGACTGGGTATTTGTTTCCCCAAAACTTAGTCAAAGATTTAGTTTAATATACTACACTGCACTGATATTTTAAAATTTGTACTGCACTGTGAAATGATTCATGAAAACATCAATTCATGGACTAAATTATATGGAAAAGGAAGAAAACATTGCTTAGTGATTAGAACATGAACAAGTCTATAGAATGCATGAACTATTCTTGGCAAAATGTAGACATTTCTTAGGAACTTATTTAATCTCATTCTGTTGCCAATATTTCCAACTGTGAAATGGATTTATCTGTTTCTAACTGTGAAACGAATTTTCCTGAGAACAGTATTTTCCCATTTATTTTTAATTGCTTTGAGGTACTCTGACAAAGTGCACTACAGGAAAAGGCATATTATTTTTAAAGAGATGTTATCACATTTTCTTATCCTCAACACTGAAATTGTACAGCTTATTAGTGCGCAGAAGCAGGGAGGTTCAGATCTCACTTTGGTGATGATAAGGGCATTATATTGAAGAAAGATAGATGGAGGTGCTCAAAAATTCTCAAGAATATCTCAAGGAGGAAACCATTGTGACATAACATATTAAAATAGAATCATACTCTAGTTTTTTACGCACGTTCTGCCGAAATTCAACTTAACATAGTCTTGAGATTGTTGAGAGCATTTAAAAAGGAAAAAGATACAATGAACACATTAGTTAACATTCTCGCTTATCTTTTTAATGCTAGTAGATATTTTCGTATTGAGTTCTGAAAACATGGGTAACTAAAAATCAAAATGTTTGAAGGACAAAAAATTTCCTAAAATGGTTTAAACAATTTTATATAGAAAGGAATTGTTCATTAACAGCTTTTTTAGGGTTACTCACACACCTTTCTGCAGAAAAGTAAAAGAATTAGCAATATTGTCAATGGAAAAACAGTTGCCAAGTTTTAACTTATTCTATAAAAAAATAAGGAAAAAACAGAAAAACACAAGCTGCCCCAGTGAAAAGGAATCTTATCTCATTTATTGCCTTAAATGGGCAGATAAGAGTAAAGGTCTATCTTCTCTGGCCACAGATAAGTGCACTTCAGAAGATTCAAGGGAGAGAAAAAAGTTTGTTAATAAAAACTACCATATATGGCAATTCTAGTGCATTTTGGGGACTTGTTTTGCTGATATAAATAGTTGCTGGGATATGAGAGAAGTTTCTGATTCGGGACAAAACAATAACTATGTTTGCTGGATTATCAAAACCAAGGTTGCATGGAGATTAGAAGTACAGGTGCTTAGGTGTGGATCTCGGTTTTGCTACCCATTATTTGTGTAACTTTTGAGAACAATTTTAATAACATCCATGCCTTTGTTTCCCCACTTGTACAATAAGATAAAGATTATGTTCTAGTATTGCCATAAACATTAAATAGGGTAGTATGTGTAACTGATTTAGAATGATGCCTATATGGGAGTACTTCATATTAGCTCAGGATAGTTTATAAATTTTTATAGACTTCTTTTATGCATGTAATTCTTATACCACTAAGCTCCTTAGTAAAGAAGCATAGCCTCTACTTAGAATCATATTTTAAATAAGAAGAATAAACAACAAACTGAAGGATTTCATATTAAGGAAATCTGAGGTCACAAATATCCAAGCCCTAGCAATTTTCTCTTCAAAATAAATACATAGGTGAAGAAAGAGTTACTTTGTCAATTTTCCATTTCTCACAGTTTAGTATTAGATAAACCTTTATTTATTTATAAAGATTTTCTTCTCTGATGAAATGGAGATACTTCAAGTAAATATATTGAATTATCAATCAGCATGCTTTAAATTAAATGAGCATATTATCGTGAGTTTATATAATGGAATTTATTTTTTTAATTTAGGGATTTTAAAAAATATTTTATTTTAAAGATGTGGGGTAGAAGTTGGGATTAGGTACATAAGTGATCTACATACAGGTGAAAATTCGGCCTCCCATTGATCCTCACTTTATCTGGTTTAGGATCAGATACCTTAGTGATGTTACGTCTCCCCCCAGTCCTGGCAGTGCCCCACTACTGCCAACTCCTTTCTGGTAGGATTATGAAAAAAGTTCAGGGTCCACTTATGAGTGAGAACATGTGGTATTCAGTTCTTTGTTTCTGTGATAATCTCTGAGTATTCCATCCAAGTTGTGCGAAGTTCATAATTTCATTCTTCTTTATGGCTGCATATATTCCATCGCATATATGTACCACATTTTTTAATCCAGTCCACTTTCGATGGGCAGCATGCTTGGTTCCATGTTTTTGTTATTGTGAATAGAACTGTAATAAACATGTGTGCACAGGTATCATTTTTTGTGGAATGATTTGAGTTCTTCTGGGTATATCCCCAGAAAGGGGATTGTTGGATCATATGGAAGGTCAATTTTTAGAAATCATCACTCTGTTTTCCATAGAGGTTGTAAAAATTTATACTCCTACCAACAGTGCAGAAGCATCCTCTTTTCTCCACATCCTCACTGGCATCTGCTGTTTTTTGAGTTATTAATGACTGTAGTTAGGTGGTAACTCAGTGTGGTTTTGATTTGCATTTCTTTTATGATTAGTGAGGTTGAGCATCTTTTCAGGTACCTGTTGGCTGTGTGTATGTCTTCTTTCGAGAAGTGTATATTCATGCTTTTGCCCACTTTTTTATGGGGCTGTTTGTTTTTTTCCTCTTGGTACATCTGATTTCCTTGTACACCATAAGTTCCCACTTGTCTATCTTATCTCTTATAGCCTGTGCATTTCGGGTTTTGCTCAGAAATTGGATTTCAGCTCCAACTTCCATAAGGGTGCGTCCTGCATTTTCTAAAGTTCTTATAAGTTATGTTAATTTAACAAACCTTTTT
>CAUYQG010276540.1:0-11442 GCA_963574415.1 Tarsius wallacei | reverse complement strand
TACATATTCAAAACATCATGTTGTACACCATAAATATATACAATTTAATTTGTAAATTAAAAAAAGAAAGAAAAAATAAGGAAGGAAAGAAATGGGCTTAATTATAAGGCTAGATATAGAGGAAGTGGGTTTATGTAAGTTTCAGAACAGCACCAATTTGTTCAATAATTTTAACATTGTTATTCTTTTTTTTTTTGAGTTGGAGTCTCCCTCTGTCACCCAGGCTGGAGTGCAGTGGCCACTCCCGGCCACCGCAGCCTTGACCTGCTGGGCTCCGGCGATCCTTCCGCCTCAGCCTTCCGAGTAGCTGGAATTACAGGCACGCGCTACCACGCCCGGCTGATTTTTTGATTTATTGTAGAGATGAGGTCTCGCTTGCCCAGGCGGTCTCGAACCGCGGGCTCAGGCAATCCACTCACCTCAGCCTCCCAAGGCGCGGGATTACAGGCTGAGCCACCGAGCCCGGCTCTAAACATTTCTTTAATTTTTTATTTTTTTTAATTTCCACTACCACTACCTTAGTTCAAGTACTTTGTTTTGTCTCAGTTATGCTGTTGTGATATTCTTCTAATTTTCTTTCTCTCTCTAGTCTTATTTAATTTATGCCTCACATCACTGTGAGTTTTCTAAATCTAATATTTGACTGTGTCAACTCCCTTGCTCGAAAGCCTTTAGTGACCATCTATTTCCTTCAGACAAGGTTCCAACTCAATTACTTGACCTGTAAACCCCACCTACCTCTTCAGCTTCCGCAGTAGCCATGCACTTACTTATTCCGGTCTTGCCAGACTGCTTTTAGGCCCCCCAATGTGATACTTTTTTTAAAACAATGTTTCTTTTCCAATAAGATTTCCTCTATTAACAAAGCCCTCTTTCTCTTGTCCACTTAGCAAACTTACAGTCATTTTTTAAGATTCTGTCTAAATGTCATATATGCCTCAAGATTTGGCTAACTGCCCTCAGAGGAGTTAGGTTTCTTTCCTCTCGACTCAGTGACAATTATACTTATTTGAACAGTTTGCACCCTGTGGATTGAATTATCATGTTAGTTATTTCTCCCTCATACTAGACATGAGCCCCAGAGGGCAAAGACTTCTCCATGGGCCTAGCATTGGGTGGTGACAGACTTGGGTTTAAGCCCCGATTCCTACTCACAGTCCCAGGGCTCAGGTCAACTTTTTAACATTTTAGCTGAGAACTTATGTGTAAAGTGCCTAGTATAGTAACTGACATACACTAAGCAATGGTACTTATTAATCATATTATTTTTAATAGTAGTAGAAGTAACTATAGTGTCCTAGGTGTGATACTGGGTGGAATAAAGTGTAGTTGTTTCATGAGTTCTTGACTTTGCCACAGAAAGGAACTTCAGAGCAAATCCAAAGTATAGTTTAAGACAGAATTTAGGGTACCAAAGGGAGGCCCAGACTTTACCTATATGATGACCATTTGTATACTTAATCCTAAATTGTACCCCGTATCTTCAAAATAATAAATAAATAAATAGTTATAGTTACATTTAGTATTAAAGTTTTAAAAAAAGACAGAATTTGTTAGAAAGAAAAAAGGATGTTCAACAAAGAATGTAGGTAATAAGAGAAAGGACATGTGCTTACCTTCAACAAAAAGCTTTATGTAATTTTTCAGTGATGATTAAGCAAACCATGAGCTAAGAGTGGAGGGCTGCAGGCACCTGGTCACAAGTTTTGTTTATCATCTGCCAACCTTTTAAGATCACAAGCACCTTCTAAATAATGAAAGTCATTGTCTAACTAGATTTGGGCTTTTCTTAAAACATCATGTCTGTGTTTTGGGTAATTCCCTGCTGTATTTGTGACTTACTGCATTGGTAGTTTCACATTCCAAGCTGCAAGATGATCAGATTGGTTGGGTGGAGACTGTGTACTAATAAAAAGGAAATCTGAACACTTACCCTACTCCTTGGTTATCTAAATAAGACCTACCAAAAAAAGTTGCCCAACTATGTCTAAACTATATGCTTTGCTAAAAATGCCTGTCTCAAGTATAGGGCAGCAACTGATATTTGGTAACATTTGTTGAACTGATGATTAAACAAATATGTACTTAATTTTTGGTGAATCATGATCAAGCTGCAAAACAAGAAAATAGGAGCAAACTTTCATTAAAGTTATGAGCTGGGCCCAGAAAAACAGGTGAGCAAATATGGATGGAAGATATATGAAAACAAGGGTTATAATCTATAGTGGTTAGAGAGAGGGATGAGTGACTCCGGCTCTGCTGAAGGCTGGATCTGAAAATTTTAGAGAATTTATACAAGACTCCATGATCCCTAAGGTGTCTCTTGATTAAGTAATTTAATGAAGTTATGATTTCTTCTAAAAATGTATGTACCTGGTAAGAGTAGCATAGCACCCAGACACATATTTACATTTCGGCAACAGACATTACCAACTAAAAAAGTTGTTAGGGGAGGCAATATGATTGAACAGGGATGGTGGTAAGATTAAAATTGCAGGTTGGGGCCATGCTGCAGGCAAATTGAATGCATATATAATCTTTAAGGATTCACACTGGACAAAATCCTCTTTTGTGATAGTTTCCTCACTAATGAACACTATTGAACCAGATGATCTGTAATAGTTCATCTAATCATAATGTTTTTTAGTTTTAGAACTATCCAGCATGCCAGGATCACTCAATGATATATATTCTAAGTGACTAGCTACAGATAGATAAATGGATGTAAATTCTAAATCTATCTATCTATCATCTATCTATCTATCTATCTATCTATCTATCTATCATCTATCACATCTCTATCCTTACATTCATCTATCCATCCATCATTAATGATCTGCAACTGTTTTCAGAAGACTGGAAGAGTAAAAATTTTTCCTGGTATTTTAACTCTAATTCTGAATTTTTTAAAAAAATCATGATTGCCAACTATGTACAGAAAAAAACTTTTTTGTGTAATGGCAATCCTTTAAGAAACACTTAATGATTGTGAATATATTATTAGGCAATTTACTACTAGTAATGAAATGTAATTGATAGCCAATCTTACTGTAACTCATAACATTTAGTAGTAAAAAAGGAATAGAAAGAGAGAGAGAGAGAGAGAGAGAGAGAGAGAGAGAGAGAGAAAGCAAGCAAGCAGCACTCCAGATGGATTAGGCAGAATTCCCGTCAAGCTCCTCATCAGATACCTGCCAGGGCTGGCATGGTGACAGAGAGCAGTGATGTGCTCCATTATTTTCTTTGGGTTACAAGCAAATGGCCCATCAAAATGGACTTCATGGCAAGTGCTACACTGACCTCAGATTAACATTTAATTATAAATTCTCTTTTCCTTGAGAACCATTGGAACCAAGTCTTCCCTCAAATAGAAAGAGGCAGTTCTTAGTGGTGGGAGATGCTGTCACTTGGTTATCGTATACGTATTAGTTTGGGGACTTTTAAAAACTTTATTTTTTGAATAAGCAATTTATGTACATGGTACATTCTTCAAACAAAAGAATAATAATATTCCTTTAACTTCCTTTCAGTCGAGCAGACACAAAATTCCTTCCTGAGTATCCTTTCAGAGATAACCATGCACAGGAAAGGACTGTAACTTGTTTTTTATATTATTATTATTATCATTATTATTATTATTTGAGTTGGAGTCTCACTCTGTCGCCCGGGCTGGAGTGCAGTGGCGCACTCACCGCCACCCCAGCGTCGATCCGCTGGGCTCCAGCGATCCTTCTACCTCAGCCTTCCAAGTAGCCGGAATTACAGGCACGCACTACCACGCCCAGTTTAATTTTTGATTTATTGTAGAGACGAGGTCTCACCCAGTTGCCTGGGCTGGTCTCGAACCCGTGGGCTCAGGCAGTTCACCCGCCTCAGCCTCCCAAAGTGCTGGAATTACAGGCTGAGCCACCGAGCCTGGCCAATATTATAATATTATTCTTTGTTATGTTTTTGGCTTTTCTAATCTCAGCTGTAATTGTGTTTGATCCATTAGACGGAGTGCTGTTCTCTCCGAAGCACCTGGGTTCTGGGGTCAGGGTAGGAATCTTCTGCTGAGGAAACAGCGCTCTTAAGAAAGTCCCCTAAAGTCTCTGAGTCAATTTTCCCCTCTATAAAGCAAAAATAGTAATTCTTTCCATGGGTACCTCATATAGCTTTTGTGAGAGATTAAAGGGATAATGAATGTGCAAAGTTTTTGTGTCAAGAGCCACTAAAACATACTCATCCAGCAAATACGGTACAATTTTGTTAGATATAGTTCTCATGTTGTTCATTAGATCTCTTTATTTGTTCATCCTACAGATCTGCTACTTTGTAACCTCTGACATATGGCTCCCCAATTCCTCTCTCCACTTTCATTCTGTGCTCCTGGTAACCATAACCACTGTTTTGTTCTCTATCTCTGTGTATTTGGCTTTTTAAAAAATATTCTACTACATGTAAGTGAGAACATGCAGTATTTGTCTTATTTCACTTAATATCATGGCCTCCAGTTTCATTCATGTTGTGGCAAAGGGCAGGATCTTTTTATAAAGTTTTCTAAGGCTGAATAATATTACATTGTACATACAATAATAGCTTAGTATCCACGGTGGATTGGTTCCAGGGCTTCCTGAGAATACCAAAATCCATGGATGTTCAAGACCCTGACATAAAAATTAGATTACTTATAATACCTAATATGTAAATGCTATGTAAATCACTGTTATTCTGTATTGCTTAGGGAATAACACAGAGAAAAAAAAATCTGTGTATATTCAGTAAAGACAATTTAGTTTTCAAGTATTTTCCATCCGTGGTTGGTTGAATCCATGGATGTGGCATCTATGGACATGGAGGGCCAGCTATATATACCACAGTTTCTTTATCCATTTGTTGATGACTTAGGTTATTTCCATATCTTGGTTATTGTGAATAAAGCTACCATGAACATAGGAGTATAGATATCTTTATGAGGTGGTGATTTCATTTCTTTTTTTTTTTAGAGAATACCCAGAGGAGAAATTGCTGGGTCATATAGTATTTCTATTTTTAACTTCTTTAGAAACCTCCACACTGTTTTTCATAATGTCAGCACCAATCTATATTCCCACCAACAGTTTGCAAGGGTTCTCTTTTCTTCACACCTTTCCAACATTTGTTATTGCTTGAATTTTTGGTACAAGCCATCCTCATGGGTGTGAGAGAATACCTCATTTTTCGGATTTGCATTTCTCTGATGAATAATGATATTGAGTACCTTTTAATATACCGCTGGTCATTTTTCTGTCTTTGAAGAAATGTCCAGTCAGGCCCTTTGCACATTTTTAAATCAGGTTATTTGTTTCTCTACTATTGAGTTGCATGAGTTCTTTATACATTTTGGATATTAACCCCTTATCAGATATGTGATTTGCAAATTATTTTCCCAATTCATAGTAGGTTGCCATTTCATTTTGTTGACTGTTTCCTTTGCAGTGCAAAAACTTCAAGTGCACTGGCAACCAGAGGTGAAGTTTTGCATCTTTGTTGGGTTCAGTTTTCCTTAGTTCTCAAGTTTCTTCATATTAAATTAGGTGTTTTGGATGTGCATTAATTCTTCAGTGCCTCCTGGGTATCATTTGGGACATTGCCATGTTATTACTGCACTGCCTAGTGAATCTGAAAACATTTTATTTCAGTGGGATTTTTCCTATCCAATACGCCCACAAATGTGGGCTGTAACTCATGCTAAATGAGCACTTCTATAAAACAGGGACCTAATACCTACCTTGTGGGCATGTGGTAAAACTTAATTCATTAATGCTTCTAAAGAACTTTCTAATCCGTAGATAAAATGTATTATTCAATTGTAAGAGCTATTATTGTTTATTATTTTCTCTAGTATTTCCCAGTAGGTGCTTTACTATTAGGATATAATGGCAGTAATTTTGAAACAAGCCGGCATTTGAATTTGTTTGCAGAGTGCATGAAGCTACAGGTAACATTTTAATGAAATCTTCTCTCCCCCAGAGGCATTAGGTACACAGATACTGCCTCCTTCTCTTAAATGCTCATACAATTTATTAGTATTTAATAATAATATCGCAATTGTTATTAAAAAATCAGAAGAAAAAGTTTTTTCCAACTAAGGTCAAGTTATTTAAATAACATATCCATGATTATAATTTTATTGATGCTAAGGCTATATCTAATGGGAGGAAAAACAATAAGCTGTATTCTGTAGTTTACTAATAGTTGTAATTGACCTTTTATGTGGCTAACATTATAGTTTGAATGAGTCACTAGAAAAGCCCCTAAATCATTCTTCCATAATATATATATGTGTGTATATATATATATGTATACACACACACACACACACACATACACACACACATATATATGAGCTCAGAAAGGCTTAAATTTTTAGATACCATGCCATTTAATGCTCACTTGCAATAATGTGAAAGCCAGCCGGCGTGTTATAATGAAAGAATACTGGGATGGAGGCAAGCCACCTCTTTAGAGACTCTGCTTTTCCCCTCCTTAGCAAGTTTCTTCTCTTCCTGGGTCTCAAGCTACTTATCAAATGGGAATGTGGGCTTGTTTTTCAAGCTGTGTTCCTTGGAATTTAAGGCTTATAATAGCTGCTTCAATATTTCCACCAATAGTTAAGTATTTTCCAACAAACATTAAAGATTTATATGCCCAAGGACCTCATTTATTATTTTTTTCTTCTTATATATTTTAAGGTTCCTTTTAAATTTTGATCTGAAGATTTTCATTGCTTAGGGAAAAATTTCACTCTGATCCAAAAGATCCCTTCCAGCTCTGTTTTCCTATGATCTTGCATCTCAAAGGAAGCTACACACCACGCATGTGTGCGCCTGCACACACACACAAACACACAAAGTCACTAAAAACAATCTTTGAAGATTCCAATCATAGACTCAGGGACAAGTTTAATTCTTGAGGCTTATGGGTTATAGAAACTCTGCTAAATAAATAAAACATTCAATAAATAAATAAATAGCATTTGAAAGGCACGCATTCTGTGAAACTGCTCCTGGAAAGCTTGGCAAATTACCAGCCGTAATTTTTCTGAGTATATTAAACCCTGCTAAGTATTAGTTGTAGGCAAATTTTCACTTTCAGGATTTCTGAAGTCACTTAGATGTGTACATGTGGCTCAAGTGAGAAAGAGCTATAATATGCTTGCTTAAGTGCCTCGTGTCCTGGGGAGTGACTTAAGGCGCAGAGCAGAATGGAACTCAATAATTTGTGCTATATTAGCACTTTACATTTCACAAAGTAGAAGCTTTTAAAATGCCAGTTCCAATGTCTATTTCTCTTTCCCCTATGGAAACTTTCAAGTTCTGGTCCACAGAAATTATTTCAGAAGCAAATTATGAAAGCTGGGCTTGCATCTTTCAATTGCTACACAGAATAAAATGGTAAGCATTCGTGTCTCTCTCTCTCTCTCTTTCTCTCTCTCTCTCTCTCTCTCTCTGTGTGTGTGTGTGTGTGTGTGTGTGTGTTTGTGTGTGTGTGTTAAGGCAGAAATGCTAATTGTTGGTACAAAGATGTTATTCTTTAGTAAACAGAGTATTTTAAAATAATGCTTGGAAATGTATGTTGAATTGTGTTGATGTGATAAAATTTGATCTTGAATTCGCTACCTTAAAAAATGACACCATCCTTATTATTTTGTGTGACACTTGAAACTGCCTATCTGAAAGCCAGGCTTTGCGGGGTGTTGTAGTCATTGTCTGTCATTTGAAAAGATAAATTCACTGACAGTGTGACAGGGGCACGTCTACATCTGCCACTATTAGTAGGCCTTAACTTTTGTGTTGTTGGTATCATAAAGAGAACTCTTTGCCTGACATTTTCCATCACGCAAGCTGTCTATGGCATGCTCTGCACTTCCAAAGGGTCTTAAAAAGACAGATAGAAAGCCTGCCACTGTCAAGTCCAGCCTCTTGTCCCTGGTCTGCCTTTGACTGGTTTGTGAACTAGTGCCATATCTAGTGTGCACCTCAGTTTTCTCATATGTAAGATGTGGAGGTTGTGCAAGAAGATATTCAATATCTCTATTAGCTCTAAAATCCCTATTAATAGTCACAGGATGAATTTAAGCAGTTGGGTTTAATCTGTACTTACTTAATGCCCCAAACAATAATTATTAGGAATATTTACCTTGAGTTGGACACTGCTGAGGGTTTTACTTTCATTAACTCTTTTAAGTGCTAACACAACTTCCCGAGGATACTCTTATCCCCATTTAACATAGGAGGGAGATGAGACTTAAGAAGTGGGAGGTCCACTCTGTGAAAGGCACAATTGGCAAATGGCAGAGGTGAGATTTAAATCCAGGCACACTGGCGCCAGAGCCCACAATGTAATGTCAATGTTGTACTGCCTCTAGATGTTCAGGGTGCTATGCTGAGAACTTCAGAGGTCACGAGGGCAAATATGACACAGATTTTTGTCCTCCCAAAGCTTATAGTTGCATTTAGGCTGAGAGTAACTATGAGTGAAAGCACTAAGAGAAATGCCAGGCAGCCTGCACAATAGTGGCCAAAGGAGGTGTGGAACATGACTATTACAGGAGTCCCGAGAAGAGGGCACTAGGAACTTGGCATCACTGAAGTGTCATTATAAAACCAGCCAAAAGCATTGTCAGCATTCAGCAAGATTTCCATTGCCTTATTCAAAGAAATAGGCACAGGAGAGAGGCTCTATAAAAAGAAGAATAAAGGAAACATCTATTTATCAGCTATGTTCTCAGTCATCCCTCACTTGGCTGAGCTGACAGCCTGTGATAATCAGGCTAAGGTGGTTTGTCAGGTAATTCTGTGCCGCCCAATTGGTCTTTGGCTTCTTCCCACCTCCCTAATCAGTAACACTGTGCTCATTGTCAGTGTTCTTCTCCTCTCTCTGCTGTTCTTAATACCCTGGCCACCCTGAATATATCCTAGTTTTCTTTCTGCTTTGAATTTAGGATTATACGAGTATAGAATTTTAGAATAGGCCTCTCTGATAACATGTTTGTTGTTCTTCTGGGTGCCTGAGTCATCAGGGAGAAGTCCCCTGAAGTTACCTTTGAGGACCACCTCATGATAGAGAAGGACTCAGCAGATAGAGTAGCCAATAGCTGTGGCTCTTCCTCAATCTACACCAATTTGGACACACCCACAGGCACCCACACTCATTTGCAGGAGACTAGCCACTGTCATATTCCTGACTCAAGGAGGAGAAAATAAAGATGTGGTATGTCACCTTGGAAGAGATTTATATACCCATTTATTACAGGTTAACTTGTGAAAATTTCAACATGATGAGACAGATGCTGTTTTATATTGGCTGTTGAATTTTTTTCAGTGAACCTTCTGCAATGATGGAAATATTCTAATGTATGGATTGTCTAACACAGTGTCCACAGGCCACATGTGACATTTGAACACTTGAAATGTGGCATTTGAAGTGAAACCAAGGAAATACATTTTTATTTAATTTAAGATGGATTTAAATTTAAGTAGTCACATGTGATGAGTGGCTACCGTATAGAACAAGACAGCTAAGGATCAAAGTATCCAAATATTCAGAACTGACAAACTAGGATGATCTAGTCTGCTTGTGCTAATACTAGTATGGTGTCTTTCTAGTCATATAACATATTTTATAAGGTTATTTTCTTTATAGTACATGATTGCACTTGGGTAGAAATTTCCTGAATGTATCATGGATTTAGATTTTATAAATATTAATTGAAAGTGCATATATGCCATTTATCCTCTATATCCCAGTCTCAGTCTCAGGATCTTCCTCAATGTAGTATCCCAGTTACCTAGTATCAACCAGTTGGTATTGATTGGGTTGAATTTGTCAAGCAAGAGAAACCTGATTGTTATCTTCAAGGTGCTAGAGACAACATGCATAGTGTACTTTGATACTGACATCTTCAATAAAGACTTGATGACCAGATGATCTTTAAGGCCTAATAATGAGATTGTATAATTCCAGCAATTAGAAGAGAATCAGTTCTACATCTTATCTATGCTTCTTTATACAAGTTCAAAAGAGAAATCATCTCTGTAGCACTAAGAGATGCTAAAAAGATTGCCCTGTACTTCCAATAAACTACCTCCCTCACATAAAAGAGAACAAAAATAAAAAAAGATGCACAGCAAAGATTTTAAATAATTAGTGTATTGGCTTAAAGGATATCAAATAACTGATTTTTTTTCTTTTGTTTCTGACTGAGTGTATATACAGCCACAGGCCAAGTCATACCCATTATAAAATTTTATTAAGGTCAAGCACTATTAGGTGCTGTTATAGTATGGGATTCAATGCCAAGTTTGTAAAGTGATGCAGCAAAATTTACAAAGCTTTATTAGGTTTACTTAAATAAAACAGTAACGCTGTGTGTTATATACATCACCAATTTTAGCATCAAAATATACATGTCTATAGGGATTTTAGCAATTTGACAGTGATGTTCTTAAACTCAATCAGATTTGGCCTAAGAAAAAAAAAAGAGTAATGAGTCTGGAGGTACTTGAAAAAATTTAAAACTTTCTAAACACTAAAGCAGAGGTCAAGTAATCCTAAAACCATTATAGCTCTAATTTTTTTAAACTGTAAGAATGCCTTACAATTATCTTGTGATTATAGTAGTAGATTACGGTATTTAAACATGATTCTCATCCCTTATTAATTATGAGTTTATACCGAAAATCAGTTATTCTTTTTAAAACCTCACAATTCTTTCCTTCGTAAATATATAAAATAATTTAACTAATTAATTATAAGTAATTTAAGAATATATAAAGTCACTTAAATATATACAGTAGTTTTTTCATTTATCAATGATTTTTTTGGTACCTTCCTGGTACAAAATATAATGTAATATATACTCTGGAATATAGTAAGATGTGGGCCTTCCTCTCTAAGACTTCAGTTTCTACATTTGGAGTAAGGTGTGTGTGTGTGTGTGTGTGTGTGTGTGTGTATGCACGCATATGTAAATATATAGTTGTCGCTCTGTATCCAGGGGGATGAGTTCCAGGGTCCCCCTGTCCCCACTCTGGGAATATTAAAATCCACAGATGCTCAAGTTCCTTATATAAAATGATGTTGTGCTTGCATATAACCTACGTATAGTTTTTGGGATGCTTTAAATCTTCTCTAGATTACATATATTACCTAATTCAATGTAAATGCTATGTAGATAGTCATGCTATGTTATTTCTAAAATTTGTATTATATTTATTGTTATATTATTCTTTTTATTTTTTCAAAAATTTTTTTTGTGTTTTTCTTTCAGTTTTTTTAATTCAAGGGGTACATGTGCAAGTTTGTTACATAGGAATATTGCATGATGGTGAGGCTTGGGCTTCTATTTACCCCAACACCCAGGTGGTGGACATGGTACCCAGTGGGTAGTTTTCAGCCCTTATCTAGCCCCTCTCTCCC
>CAUYQG010276538.1:0-45778 GCA_963574415.1 Tarsius wallacei | reverse complement strand
TTTTTGACAATTCAATCAGGCTTCGAAATTTCAAAGAAGTTTAACTTGCCTCATTGATTGATTTATTCATTATTTATACCCTGTCTATTTCAAAAAAAAAAAAAGATTACACAGTCACTGAGTGCAGAGTTAGGCAGCCTGTGTTCTCAGTCACTAACAGGACTCGAAACACTTCCCATCTACAAAACAATGGTTCCTTTTCTTCTACATATGCCATCCATGTCAGAGCTATTTCAATATTCAGGCCATTTTCCCTAAAGATGAACAAATGATTTATTTTTTGTCCGAATATATATTACAGGCAGTTTATAAAAAGTAAATTCTTTTTTCCATGCAAATGCTACTTATTTTTAATACTGACACATATGTTAACATTTAAAGAACACTCCATGTAATATTTATACGCATAATATGTATTAGCAATATGATGTTAGACAGTTATAATTTTATCAAAGCGTAATTACCAGGATTACTATAGGAGCTGTAATTCTTTTTGACAATTCAATCAGGCTTCGAAATTTCAAAGAAGTTTAACTTGCCTCATTGATTGATTTATTCATTATTTATACCCTGTCTATTTCAAAAAAAAGATGATTTAAAATAATTCACGCAAAAAAAAGAGAGAACCATAAAATAGAATCATTAAAGCAATGATGAAAGAACAATGGCCAACTCAATAAGCAAGACAAGAGAGCAGTGCCAGAAACCTTAGATTGAAGAAAATTACTGTGATCAGACATGCCTTAGCTGTGAATTTCTACATAGGAAAACAAAAACAAATGAACAGATAAAAATACAGATCTCTGACATAAAAAAGAATACTCATTCTTTTCTAGAAAAGACATATCTTTGTACAGTTAAATTTAAAATGTTGTCTTATATGTGGTATAAGGTGGGGTAAAGATTGTTTTTCTTTATGAATATTCAATGGACCCAGCACCTTTTGTAGAAAATAACTTCATATGTGTGGTGCCACACTGTCCTGCGATCTTCATCATAAATCAATTGACCTATGTAAGTGGGTCATTTTCTGGACTTTTCATTATGTGCTAGAGGTCTATTAATTTGGAACCAATAACACATTATCTTAACTACCATAGCATTATCTAGTAGTGAAAGTTTTCCAGCTCTGTTCCTATTCTTTAAGATTGTCTTGACTCTCCTTGGAACTTTCCTTTTCGAAATGCATTTTAGAGCAAGACTGTCAGTCCAAAAAAAAAAACTGCAGGAATCTTAATGATGACTGAGTTAGAACTACAAGCTGCTTTAGATTGGATCTTCCAACCCATGGACATTATACATGCCTCCATTTTTTTTTTTTGGTTCTTTTTTTTCTGAATAATATTTTGCAGTTTTAAGTTAGAAGCATTTTACATCTTGCATCTAATTTATTTTTTGATATTTGATATTTTCTAATGTGATTATAAATAGTATATTTCAAACATTCATTTTTATATTTGTTTCTGATGTATAGAAATACCATTAGTGTGTTTATTGATATAGTCTCCAGTGACCTTGCTAAGCTTACCTTTCAGTTCTAATACTGTATCTTTCTCTCTCAATTCCTAGACATGTTGTCTAGGAAAAATGACAGTTTTACATCTTTCTTTCCAGCAAGTCTTTTTCTTGACTTATTGTACCAGATGACCTCCTGTGCAGCACTGAAAAGAAGTGGTGACTGCAGCATCCTTGTCTTGTTTTCCTGATCTCAGGGGTAGTTTCAGCATTTTACCACCAAGTACAATGCCTTCTGCATGCACGTTTATAGATTTTCTTTTAAAAAACAGATATAAGAAGTCTCTAATTTCTTCACTTGCTAAGATAATAAATATGTGCATACACGTGGGAGTGTTTGATTATGAGTGTTGAATTTTGTCACATACTTTTCTGCATCTATTAATA
Organism: Tarsius wallacei; assembly: GCA_963574415.1. NCBI lineage: Eukaryota > Metazoa > Chordata > Mammalia > Primates > Tarsiidae > Tarsius > Tarsius wallacei. Next base: position 43,876 of record CAUYQG010276538.1, on the reverse strand, counting down.
TGATCACATAGTTTTGTCCTACTTTTTCTTAATAATATGGTACATAACACTGACTAGTTTTCAATTGCATCTGAATTTCTGTTATAAACCCTCTTGGGCAAGACATATCATCCTTTATATGTATTGTTAGATATATTATAGATTTAAATAGGAAAGGTAAGACAAATATTTTAGGGAAAAAAAAACATAGTAAATATATTATTGACCTCGAAGAGGTAAAGTTTTCTCAATAGGGCTCAAAAAAGGTTAAATACAAAAAGAAAATAAAAAGCTGAATTCCACCATATTAAAGAACCTCTATTCATCCAAAGATATTGTGAGCAGAGTAAAAACGTGTATTCCGGGGTAGGAGAAGATATCTGTCCTCCATAGCTCCGACAAAGAACCATGCTCAGAACATGGAGATAATTCCTAAGATGAATAACGAAAGGCAGAAAATCTACTCAAATAGGGGTTTCTCAAAGAGAAAACCCAAGTGACAACAAACATCTGACAAAGAAACAGATCTCACTATCAGGAGAGCACAAGTTAAAGTCATGAGATAACACGACAATCTCCCTCCCCCCAGAACGGCTAAAATGAGAAACGCACAAAATAGCAAATGTTTTCAGGGATAGAACAACTGGAGCAGTGCTCACAAAAGCACAAATGCATGCAAGCACCTTTGGAAAAGTGCTTCATAGCATCTCACTAAAGGTGAATGCCTGCATGAAATACAATGCACGAATTCCACTATTGGGTGCACACCCAACAGAAAGGTGTAATGTACTCACAACATCCGTGTAAAGAAATGTGTGAAGCAGCATGGTCCACACCAGCCAATATGGGCAGTCTCTCCCACAGCTACCACGGCAGCTTGTCATGGGAAGTCCATGTCACGGGAAGAGTCCCCCCATGGGAATGGAAGCCCCCTGCCTGGCCACAAAAGAAGAGCAAATCTCCTCAGGCAAGTCTTCAGAGCTTGAACCTGGCTGACTGTTTAGACATGATTTCATGGGGAACGTTGAGCCAGAAGCCCTGGCCAAGTCACTCCCTTATTCCTCAGCTTGGGGAGACAATGCTCATTCTTTTAAGGTGCCAGTATGCTCTGAATCTGGTGTAATTTGCTATGCAGCAATAGAGAACTCACACACTTATCAACAATAGAATGGACAATGGTGGCATGATCCTACAATAAAATACTAAACAGTGATGGGGATCAACAAACTACAACCCCATGCAACAGTATCGATGAATCTTACAAAAGCGTAATGAAAGGAACTAGACACTGAAGAGTACGCGTGTCACAATTTCATTCACACAAAGACCAAAACCAGCAAAGCTAGTCCAGCTAGAAGTCGGGCTGGTGGCTACCCCGCATGAGAAAGGGGGCTTTTCTAGGAGGATGGATAATGTCCTAGACCTTGGTCTGAGTGCTGGTGACACACGTGTTTCTTCTGAAAAACTGATCATGCAATGCACTTGTTTCCGTTTACTTACTACACATATGTTGTGATGAAATAAATAGTTTAGTTAGGCTAAGGGAACATGTCATGTGAATTTCTGAGGGTCTCTGAACAACGTCAGGAACTATTTGTTTGACGATAGTTTCTTCAAAGTCCGGATTCACTTTGCACGTTGACTTTTCTTATATCAATCCTTGATTTAAAAAAAAATAGTAAACCATTGTGCATGAAGACAATTCTCTAGGAAGTTAAATAAACGAGGTCCCGGTATATAGCTTCCCAATAATCAAGTTTAATTCTGAGGTCAGCTTAGCAGTGCTCTCTAACTTTCTTTTTATTTTCTTAATTTTTCTTTGTTTTTTTTCTTCTTCTTTCTTTTTTTCTTTCAGGGAGCAAATCTATACCCCCACTGCAACTCTCTAACCATCATATGCACAAGAACTGTCTGGGATTGGCCTAGCACGGAGACGGGCTCCCTTTCCTCCCAGGGAATCTGGCTTGGCAGAATGATGGAAGCCCAGGAAATGTATTTGCAACTGGCATTCCCATGTTAGCACTTTGTAAAATATTGGCATGAAACCGTACAGATGTTTTCTGCAAAGCCTGGTACATACTCATGTTTCTTAATTCCAAACAGAAATCAGAGTTTAACAGCACATATATAGGCTATTTGGTACTTTTATTTTTTATTTATTTGTATATTTTTTTAAAACGTCGCTCAAGATAGGAGTAACCAACAAATGAGGCTTGAATATGGAAGCTCATGCTTTAAATATCTCTGGAAATAAGAGTGGCACGAACTAAAAAGAATCACCTATACTTTACAAATTCTAATACACAACTTCTACTGCAAGCAGGGGTCACGACTGCAGAAGACACACACCTGCCATACAGAAAGACGCCCCTCCAGTGTGAACTCCTCCCTACTACATATGCAACTTTGAATCTTCAAGTAGCAGTAAACACATTAAATCAAGGAACAAACCAGATGCATGTCCGTGAGATCTGTCCCCGTGCGTGATCCCTGTTGAGCAGGTCACAAACCTTCATTTGGTCATGGAAATGACTCTGACTCGGACAGCAAGATCCCAACTCAGAGGAAAGAATGAGCAATGCTCTCTAACATGGATGGACCAGACCGCCTGCTTTCGTGCGAATAGACTCATAACAATCAAAGCCAGGCAGAAGGCCTCCTGAAGACAGGCCATGTGCCAGCCAAATGATTTAGACATGACATTATTCCGAGATGGCCCGAGAGGCATGAGCGAGTCTCGAGAGGTCCCTCAAGATCACACCTCCAAGTGCTGCTGGAAGTAACATACAGCTGCCATAAACTGCAGGGAGCCACAGACGTAGGCGCACCATTTACTTTGCCAAACGGGGCTTATTTTTCCTCTGCAGACTCCTCTTAATAATATAAGCCCTAAGAGAGGTCTGTGCCTGGATTTATGAAGTAGGGCGGTTCCACTCCTCCATGGATGCCAGCAGTCCGAGATTGCGGCACAGCTTGCTGGGCAGAGGATGTGGCCACCTCCACGCTCTGTACGTTAGCTTGGCCGGGTGGTGGGGGCTCACTAAATTCTTAATGGAGATGACGACAGCTGATGGAGGATGATAAATGCAGCTGCCCTGGGTGCAGAATTAAGGGCCAGAGTTTGAGCCCCTGTTGCTAAACCCATGGATTTTTTTTATCAGCACAAGTATGCGAAGGAACATGTCACATGCTTGTGAGCGTCCTCACCTGGATGTCCCTGCTAGAGAGTAACTGATTGGCAGTGGCCTTTAGAATATTAGCAGCCCTCAAGCCTGTCATCCCAGCACTTTAGGTGGCCGAGGCAAGAGGACTGCCTGAGCCCAGGGGTTCAAGATTAGCCTGGGCAACTTGGTGAGACCTCGTCTCTCCAATAAAGCACACAAAACTAGCCAGGTGTAGTAGTGGGCACCTGTAATCCCAACACTTTGGGAGGCCGAGGTGAGAGGATTGCCTGAGCCCGGGGTTTCGAGACCTGCCTGGGCAACTTGGTGAGACCTCGTCTACAATAAATCACACACACACACACACACACACACACACACAAACTAGCTGGGTGTGATGGCATGCGCCACTTACAGTTCCAGCTACTTGGAAAGCTGAGGCTGAAGGATTGCCTGAGCCCAGCAGGTGGAGGCTGTGGTGGCCGTGAACATGCATTCCAGCCTGGGCAACAGGGTGAGACTCCAATTCAAAAAAAAAAAGACTATTAGCAGCCTTAGAACATCACCAGATGTCACTCAGTGGCAGCTCAGAGTGGCAGGGAATAACAAGGAGGCCGACACGCTGCCGAAATGAAACTGGAAATGTGTGTTATATACACACATGCACACACACACGCTTACACATACACACACACAGGTATCCACATATACAGGTATATGCATACATATGTAAACACCCACAAACGTGAAAGAAAAGAAAAAACGCCTTCAGAACATGCTATTCTAAAAATCAAGACTCCATTCAACAGGGAAACTACATCTGTTTCTGAGGCCAGGTGTTAGAGAAGCGTATCAGCCAGTAGTAGCTGCCTGGTTGTTTCTCTCAAGTGCTCACAGGTAGCTGGGCCAAGGGTTGGCACTTACTCAGAACCCACATCTCACCTGTGACCTGGCACTTACCATGAGTGTGTTGTGCTCTAGCATACCAGGGGCCATCGGCACTGTTGCTCCTCGTCTGGGAAAGCAGCTAGGTTTGGCTGATGTCAAAACTTGCCGGGGCTCCACCTGGCCTTGCGCCCTTCCCTTTGTGGCGTGACTTTCAGCTCCTCCTCTGAAGTGGTGGTGGTGACCTCACTGCTTGAACCCGGGCTGGCCGGTGGACCACAGCAGAAGGGACGTTGCCAGTCCTGAAACTAGGTCACCAGGCCACCGTGGGCTGCCCAGCCAAGCTGACCTCCAGCTGATCATGGACGTGAGAAAGTCCAACTGACTGAGACTGTCCAATCTACCCATGGACTCTTGGGAATAATAAACATTTATTGCTTTATGTCACAAGATTTTTATCTCAGACAATAGTCACTCCTATCATTTTTGCTATCTCGGGTGAGGGGCAGTTCTTAGATTCCCCAAGCAATTACTGTAATCAGTGGCTCTAGAAGTCCAGCTTCCTGGTACAGCGCTTCACCTAAATGGGCAGTCTAGTTCTAACCACAGAGAGGCCGGTCCTGCCACTGACCCTCTGTTCAAAGGAGTGGCAAGCTGCCATGGTGGAAGGCAGTGGGAAGGTTACAGGCGACGGAGGCCCAGGTTCCACATGAAAAGCGGATGGATCGCAAACAGGCAAACTCTCCCGTGCTCTTTTCATCCTCTGTTGGCACTCTGAACTGAAATTCACCTCAAAAGCTCAAAACGCGAGGCATTCAGAACAATGCTGAAAACTTTTAAACCCTGCGGATTTCCTGTGTTGGTCCAGGAGTGGCGCCCACAGGAAACCCTCTCCATGAAGACAAAGGCAACAGCAAGTGTGTGTGTGTGTGTGTGTGTGTGTGTGTGTGTGTGTGGTGGGGGGGGTCACAGCCATTGCTTCTTTTAAAACCACTGTCACATGTTTGTCCATAGCCTGGTCCCCAAATACCAGCATCACTAGTTGCAAAGAAACATACAATTTAAATGAGAATGAATTTCACACTTGAGGCAACAGGCAGTTTTACATTTGGAGATGACATTCAGAGCTATGTAAAAACACTACTTTGCATACAGATTATTGAATGCTTTGCCTTGGAAACCGATTCGTGTTCCCTAAGCCAGGACTGAGGAAAAACAGGCAGCACAGGCTGGCAGCCTCTTTAATTCAAGCTCCAGAACTCCAAGGAGGAGCTATGATTTCCCCTAAAGCGTGTTTCACAAAGAAAGGAAACCAGAAACCTTCCGGGATAGATTTACCAGCAGCTACCATGAGAGAAGTGTCCTGTGAACGACAGAAAACCTACTATTTCCCCCCAAATTAGTAGTAAAAATGACTCTAAGGATTCGCATAGTCATGCTAAGTAACATAGCATAGTTCCTTGAATTATCTTTTTCTAAACTTAAAGTTTGTGGAAAATGATATTGGATATTTTAAAAGTAAATGGTCATTATAATAGTTACTAGTTATTGAAGATCTATAAAAGTGGCCTTTTATGTCGTAACCTTGGTCTTCACAACACTCTACCCATGGGGCATACAGCTATTCTGATTCAAAAGCTGAGGAACATGAAAGGAAAATGATATCTAATTCACAAGAGGTCACATGTGAAATACATCAACACGTGAAATACATGAATGATTTAAATAGTTTCCATTTAAACAATGTTAATGCTTCTTTTGCCTTCCTTCCACACTTATTATTATTCATTTTCTTGCAGGTTCTGTGAAGACATCAAAGTCAGAATTATCCAAGAATCAACAGCCTCCTTTAGACCTTCCTTTTCATCTTCTCTCTCTTTTCTAATACCTCACAATTCTCAAAATTCCTCTATGCTTTATTTAGATGCCTATTTTTTATTTGTGTTCTTGTTCTTGAACTCTAGCTCAGGCAGATTTCGTGGTCTCACTCTATGAGAACAGCATAGATGTCAGACAGTGAAGATGTCATGACTGACACAATGTCTGCTCGGTTCTGTAGCTATCCAAGGGAGTCGAGGGGTTGACCTGCCTTCCCCTAGGGACATTTCTCTATCGCAAACTTCTTCACTGGCATGCATATTTCTGGCACCTTCTCCGCTGGTTGTTAAAGACGCTTGAGCTGATGTTTATGTGCTTGTGTTTTCATAAACAAGAATTTAGGGTCAGTGAGGGAGGCAGAGTCTTGACTGCATATTCTTTTTCAGAGTAGATGCGCTTCAATTCAGATAACTCAAAACCTCTCAAACGCTTTGACCTCAAAGCTGACACCTAATTAATCTTTAACGAGTTATTAATATTCTTTGCATACTATCTTGTCAGGTGGATAATGTACTTGAATATTGAGTTGTGCAATGGTGCCACTTTGCAAAGGGTGGCCTTTGCCAGCATTTGCACGGAACTCTTAAAACGGTTCATCAGCTAATGCACAGTCTTTGCATGTATTCAACCAGATCTGTCTGATGTTTAATTTTCAAAAATCTAGACTAGAAGAGAAAAAAAATACATAAAATTGGAGATAGTGCAACATTACGACTGCACGTTACTCATGATAAAGAACACATAATTCAAGTTTGATGGCAACGCTAATAAGAGACTAAATATAACTGGCACTGGCTTCTTTACTGTTTCAACAATACCATAACATTGTTCTCCTAAGATAATTTTCCAAGATTGTACAATATAATAGATGTGAAAATATTTTGTAAAGCACAAAGTATTAAATAATTTTTATCATGATATAATTTTAAAGGTGTAAATCAGACGGCTGATCACATAGCTTAAGTTACAAACGTCCTCTACAAAATGCAAACTCATATGTATACTACATATGGGTATATTAGAACTATCATATTTTATTCTCTTAAATGTAAAATAAAATTTAGCAATCTATAGCTGAAATATGCAATGAATATGTTTCAGATTCTATTGTATAATAAAACATATTTCCCTGGTAACAGCTAGCACTCATTGTCCTTGTGAGAATACATAAGCAATTTCAATGATGTGTTTCAAGATTTGGAAAGTGAGCTTCCAAACATGTGAATTACATGGCTACAGTCACAGAGGTAGACATCCAGGCAGTCCGAGCTCTTGCTGCTATGTAAAGGCACATAAGTGTTCTACAGGCGTCTTCCCTTTCTTCTCTGTATTCAGACAACTGATTAATGATGGCACAAAAACACAGTTAGAAAGATCGACAGTATCTTAAAATAGCAGTAGGATTTTTTTCCCAGTTACTTCAGCCTGTCATTTTTATTATAGAAAAGAAACAAACACAGATATCTCAGGCGGAGAATCACTATTGTCTCTGAAGCCAACAAGCAGTTATTTATTCCAACTTGGAAATAACTACGATGATCAATCAGGCATTTAAAATTGAGCCACTTCAAACTGTTTGCAAATGGATTAAATACACATATTTCATCTGATTTTCCCTTTATATTCCCAGGAGATAGAAGTTATTCGTTTATATTTCCCTTTATATTTCCCAGGAGATAGAAGTTATTCGTAATGTAGTCACAGACACTTTCCTTCAATGCGTTCCTAAAAAATGGACACATTCGAGAGTCGCTAACATAGTTATGCAATTCTGTGTTATCAGTTGTAAGACACACCCCAATTTCAGAGATGCTAAAATGTAAAAAAACAAAAACAAAAACAAAAAACAAAACCCTGTGACTTAGAATGCATAATACAAATATATGTTGTGTGTGTGAGAGAGAGAGAAAGACAGGGAATGAGGCGATCTAGAGAGAGAGAAAGTGAAACTTGAGGGGCAACCCCTATGGGTCCCCTCCCACTGTGGGAGTTTTTTCTATCCTCTCTGAAAATAGAAAATTCAAAGAGTTAAAAAAAAGTTACTTCCAGACGTTATCTACCTGTACTATTATTTAAATATATTATTTGCAAGTTTCATGTGAAAGCCCCTTTCCGGGTATTTGATTTCATTTCAACATTAATAACTCTCACGAATTCTGAATCTTTCCTACGATGATGACGTTGGACCTGACCTTCTAGAGTGAGATCGAGCAAGTTTCATCAAGGGGCAAATGACACCAATGCCCAGGAGAGATCACACATCTTGGAGAAGAACAGGAGATTTTACAAGTTCTGTGGCCAGAGACAAAGATGGATAGGCCATTTTGTTTTCTTCAGTGTCAAACTGTTCTTTTTATTTTCTCACTTTCCATCTGTTCTCTCACCCCAGCTTGCATGACATCTCGTTTCCACTGAACGTGTTTTTATTTTCCAAAAGTTACCAAGCCCTACCTCTCAAACCCTTAACTTACCCTCCAATTTTGTTCTTTGCTGAGGCAGCATGTGAGATGATGATTATTATCCTTTCTTCATGAAAGCCATCATTCTCTGGAATTATATTTCTTAGTTCTTCTATTTCTTTTCGGCTTTTCAAGGCATGAGTCCCAAGCATAGGTCCCCAAGGGCCAGGCAGGCAACTCCCAGGATGAAGAGTGGAGTCTCACAGGCCCACACCAGGGTGTGGCAGGGGCTGTGGCCTCCAGGGAGTACCTCCCCCACCCAGAGCTCTCAGTGGAGCTCTTTGTCCCACAGGGGAATGTGGGCCCAGTGTTTCTATGTCTTCTGGCTTTCAAAATATGGAATCACCTGTTTTAAGAGGAATTTACCTTTCACTCAAAACACAGCTGCGAGTCGAATTTAGCTCTGAGGCTGCCAGTTAACCAGTCTTGGTTTCATTCACTGAATCCCCTTCCTATATGCGCCCCCTAAATGTAGGGAACCTGTCGGATTTACGCGCACACTCCTCATGGCTTTCCCCTTTGAGACTGCCACTCAGTCATCTCACGAAAACCATAGACTGATGGTTCCCATGTCTACACTCCTAGCTTTCATCTTTCTTTGGAATTCTTAGGATCTGATTTTTCAGTAAATGATTGTTCATGCATGTTCAGCTCAGCATTACTCAAACTGTACTACCAAGTAAACGTTGAAGCATTAGTCATGTCTTATTTTCACCAAAACCTGGTCAATGTATGTCTGTGTGTCCATTTTTTTTTTTTTTTTTTTTGAGGGGTAGCATTGTGTAATGGTTAAGATCAGTCATGGGAATTAAGCCACTTGGGTTTCAATTCTAACTCCCTCACTTATCGACCATGTGGCCTTGAACAATTACTTGATGAAGATCCCTATACCTCACTTTCCTTACCTGGAAATCGGGTTAATAATGGCACCTACCTCACAAGGTTATCGGGAATTAAAAGAGTATTGACTAACAGCAAAATGCAAAATGGAATTTTTTTGTTGCCCCAGATTTACACAAGAAACCTAAATTCAATGTGTTCTAGACAATTCATGCAGGTCTTTCTAAGGAGTGTTAATCTAGTTTGCGATTCTTAACCTTTCAGCCACTTTGAGAGTACATAAAAAAATACTATGGGCTAGTTTTTAAAGATTGGTGAGATTTTTTTTATTAAGGAGAATTTTTTTTTTTTAGTTGGAGTCTCACTCTGTCACCCAGACCGGAGTGCAGTGACTGGGAGCGGCCACTGCAACCTCGACCTGCTGGGGTCCGGTGATCCTTTTGCCTCAGCCTTCCAAGTAGCTGGAACTACAGGCACGTGCTACCACGCCTGGCTAATTTTTTGATTTATTGTAGAGATGAGGACTCGCCAAGTTGCCCAGGCGGGTCTCGAACCCGTGGGCTCAGGCGCACCCGGCCTTTTTAAGTATTTAATGTGAATTGTCCTGATGTTTGTAGTTTACTTTCAAATGGTGCAGCAAAAACCCTAAAAAAGTGTGTGTGTAAATATATGTGTGTGGATACAGGTAGATAAATCAGGTATAGATAAAGATAAGAGACAAAATGTGACAACTGGTGACTCTAGGTGAAGGACACACCAATGTTCATTACATTACTTCAACATTTCTATGGAGTTGATTTTTTTCAAAATGTAAAGTAGGAAAAATAAATATAATTAGAATACTCATTAAAACTTAAATTGCCTCACTTTCTTTACCTTAGAGTTACTGAAGGAAGGATTCTATATCATTATTGTAAGTGGAAAACAAGTTTTCCTTGCTGTAAATAGAAGATAACTGTGAGAGTTATTATTTAAAAATTTTTATTAAAGTATAGCTGGGTATTATTGTCTGCTAAGGCTCTGAACCTGAGGCCTGCTGTCTCAAAATGAACAAGCATTAGAGAGGTGTTATAGACAAAATAGCACCAAACTGAGACTTTCTCCTTGACTTAATGGAAAGGTATGAGAGAAAATTGAAAAGGGAACAACTTTGTCACTCTGTGTGACTTAGCTTACCTCATGTCATCTCAAGTTTCACCTCAAAGCATCTCGAGTCCCACTAGCAATAGAATTCCACACGATGGGAAACGCTTCATCGGGTGATTTAAGTGTAATGTATCAGATGGAAAATGAACTTCTATATTGCATTCTGTTTATAGTGCCCATTATGTCTTTTTTAAACCTTCAATGTTGAATTGTCATCATCATTATTATTAGTTGGTAATCTTGATAACTACAGACTGATGCATGGTTAGCTGAGTGGTGTCCTGGCTTAGGGCAGATGTCAGATATTACAGTATAACACTTATTCTATTTTATGGAATGAAGTGCTGTTTCTAGAAGCACAATAAAGCCAATTGAGATCTTTTATAAAAAAGTTATTATTGGTTTCTTGCTCTGAAGTTATTCTTGTAGTTGGGTTTTTGCTGTTTTCTTTCTTTCTCTCTTTTTTTCCTTCTGCTACATTGTTCCTGCTGTTATTTGGAAGGCACTAGGACGCTTTGCCTCTTGAACAATGAAACGATCCAGATCGTGTCTGTCTCACATTTTGTCATCCCAGTACAAGACTCAATTGAATAAAACATATTACCCATCTGGCCTGGAAATCTCAGTGGCACTCAAAATAACTTACTAACAAGTTGTTGGATCATGATGTCTTGAGATTTTCTGAAAGTTCAGCTTCTTTTTAGCTGTTGCTAAGAGAGAAATTTCATTGACATGAGGGACACGAGGACATGTCTGCACACTGCCAGTTGTTTTATAGGCATTTGGCTCTGCCGCCTTGCAGATGGTTAGACTCTGGGTGGTGGTTGAATGTGTGCTGATTATCTTATTGAATTAAGGTAACCTTTTGTCGTTCAATGAATTCTGCAGACCAGTTGGTCAGTGAGCAGCTGCTCCGTGTGGTTTGGTTTGGGTTTTGAAGTACACAAAGACTATCTTAAAGTGTGGTCAGTCTAATCCAGGTATTCAGCAAAGTAATATTGAAAGCCATTTTCCTCTTTTGACACAGTTTTCTGTTCTGATAGAAGTGAATGAACAAAAATGTTTTTACTTTTTGCTCAATTTGCTAAATGATTGAAGCAATGATTTGCTGAGTGTTTGGTTAAATGCTTGACAATTTTTTAGCCTCAAGTTTTAAGTCAAAGAAAATGTACTTTCATAATATTTGATGTCAAGAAACATTCTAATTTTATGGCAGAGTCTATGTTTGAAGATACATGATAGATTAATGGATTTTTTAAAACTTTATTCTCAAAATATCTAGAAATTGAAAGCATATTTTAACGATATAATTTTGTAGCAAATTTTAGCTGTATAAGATTTGGTTCATAGAGTTATTTTGTTTTTTAAGTCTTCCTTTAAAAACTTTTTTTTTTAAGAAACAGGTTCTTACTATGTTGCCTAGGCTGGTCTTGAACTCCTGAGCTCAAGCGAGACTCCCACTTCACCCTAAGTCAGTCATGCTTTTTTTTGGTTTGTTTGAGTCAGTGTCTCACTCTGTTGCCTAGGCTGGAGAAGTGGCATGCTCATGGCTCACCACAGCCACCAATTCCTGGGGTCAAGCGACCCTTGTACATAAACCTCTCAAGTAGCTAGGACTACAGGCAAACAACTACCACAAATTTTTTGATTTTTTTTTTTTTTTTTTTTTTTGGTTGCCCAGGCTGGTCATGAACTCTTGAGTTCAAGCAATCATGGCTTTGACTTTCAAAGTGCTGGGATTATAGGCGTGAGGCACTGTGGCTGGCAGTTTCTCATATTTTTATGTGGATTCTGTCTCAATTTCCAGAAGTTGTTTCAGGATGCATCTGTTTTTGAGTTGGGGACTTATTACTCTGTTGCCTATACTGGAGTGTGGCACCACAATCATGGCCCACCACAGCCTCAACCTCTTGGGCTCAGGCTGCTGCCTTAGCCTCCTGAGTAGACTTGACTTTTTTTTTTAAGAGATGAGGTTTCATTCTGTTTCCCAGGCAGGTACTGAACTTCTGGGCTCAAGTATTCCTTCTACCTCAGCCTCCCAAAGTGCTAGGATCATAGGTGTGAGCCATCATACCTTGCCAAAAGTGCATGTCCTTTTCATAACTATAATCAAGGCATATATGTAGCTATACATTGTTTTTTAAAAAACAGTTATTTCATTTCATAAATATTTTCCATTTTAAATGTTACTGTTTGAAAAGACTTTTCCATCTCTTTAAGTCTCCCAATATAATGGGGGTTCCTTTAGTAATTCCAACAAAGTACCCTATCCTTTTTCTTATTATCTCCTATTACAGTCTATAATATATATATTTGTCTGGTTATTATTTTATTTTTTGAGTTGAAGTCTCACTGTTGCCTAGGTGAGAATGCAGTGGCACAGCCTTTACCTCCTGGGCTCAGGTGATCCTTCCACCTCAGTCTCCTGAGTAGCTGGGACTACAAATGCTTGCCACTATACTTGGCTAATTTAAATTTTTTTTGTAGAGACAAGGTCTTATTATGTGACCTTGGCTGGTGTTAAACTCCTGGACTCAAGCAATCTTCTTACTTTGGCCTTCCAAAGTTTTGGGATTACAGCACCTGGCTTGATTATTTTATTTATTATTATTATTATTTTGAGTTGGAGTCTCACTCTGTCACCCAGGCTGGAGGGCGGTGGCATGCTCCCGGCCACTGCAGCCTCGACCTGCTGGGCTACTGCGATCCTTCCACCTCAGCCTTCTAAGTAGCTGGAACTACAGGTATGCGCTACCACGCCTGGCTAATTTTTGATTTATTGTAGAGACGACGTCTTGCCAAGTTGCCTGGATGGGTCTTGAACTTGTGGGCTCAGGCAATCCTCTCGCCTAGGCTTCCCAAAGTGCTGGGATTACAGGCTGAGCCACTGAGCCCGGCCTATTTATTATTGATTGATTGATTGAGTCAGTCTCACTCTGTCACCCAGGCTCGAATGCAGTGACGTGCTCACAGCTACTGCAGCCTCGACCTCCTGTGCTCAGGTGATCCTTCTGCCTCAGCCTTACAAATAGCTGGAACTACAGGCATGTGCCACCATGCACAGCTAATTTTTTTGATTTATTGTAGAGACGAGGTTTCGCCAAGTTGCCCAGGTTGGTCTCGAACCTATGGGCTCATGCAGTCCTCTTGCTTCCGCCTCCCAAAGTGCTGGGATTATAGGCGTGAGCCACTGTGCCCGGCCCTGTCTGGCTATTTTATACCTTAAGTTTTTCCCTGATTGAAAAACTCCATGAAGACAGGGAGCTTATCTATTTGCTCACTTCTGTTGAGTAGATGCAAGTAATTATTTATTAACTAAAATTAAGTTTTTATTTGTCTGTTACTCATCACTCAAAAACAGTTCGACAGATTATCACCAAACCTGGAAAGTTTTTGGAGGTGAGCCTGTGATGATCAGGAGACATGTGTCATTTGTTTTCTGATACTGTCTGAGAAATGTACCTAGATTTCAAACATGAGACCTACACGAAAGTCCAAGGGTACATGATCAGGATTGCAGATCGTGGTTGGCCTTTTGAGTTGAGTATCTTCTCACTTGGGTACTCCGTGTCCTAATGTAGGATGAGCCCCAACAAGGATCTCTTTATTTGATGTTGACCAGTGAGTCTACCAATCAGATACCAATTTTTTTCTTTCTTTCTTTCTTTTTTTTGAGTCCGAGTTTCACTCTGTTGCCCAGGCTGGAGTGCGGTGGCATGCTCCCTGCCACTGCAGCCTCAACCTGCTGGGCTCAGGCGATCCTTCTGGCTCAGGTGATCCTTCCGCCTCAGCCTTCCAAGTAGCTGGAACTACAGGCATGTGCCACCATGCCCAGCTAATTTTTCTTGATTTATTGTAGAGATGAGGTCTCAACAAGTTGCCCAGCCTGGTCTTGAACCCTAGGTTCAGGCAGTCCTCTCACTTCAGCCTCCCAAAGTACTGGAATTATAGGTGTTAGCCACCGCGCCCAGCCCCTATTCATTTCTAATAGTTCCACTTGACCTTTTCATTTTGCTTGTTTAAACATAAATTGTCTACTGAAAGAGATCATTTGAACAGCTATTTCTCTTTTGTGAAACACTTTTGTGAGCTCATGAAACAAACTAAACAACGCAAATGTTTGGAGTGTAAAAGAAATACTTATGATCTATTGATGTCTGAGGCTAGAATTCGATTTAAAGCAGAGACTGTATGTGATTATTATTAAGGTCTAAATTAAAATCAGGAATTAGTTTAAGAAAGGTGTGTAAGAAAGCCAATTGCCTGGTATTATAAAAAGTCTTACATAAACATCTACAGATGGAAAAAAATGGAGAGAGTCAAATTAAAGCAAAAGTCTTTTTAGTCTCTGGCATTTTAAAAACTAGTTGTTTTGAGCCAAGGAATAGACATTCGGCCTTGAGAGCTTGGAAAGCCAATGGAAACTGGAGTTAGATAATTGCCCATGAGTGCCCTTCTTTCTTCTCGCGTTGTTCTGTGCCCACGCTGCCCTTGGCGCCTCCTTGTCTCTCCTGTAGGCACACCCCTCTTCTCCTGTCCCCAGAGAGTCCTTCCTTCCCTGGCGCTATCCCATGTCATCTTGCATTGTGTAGCAGAATGTTTGCCACATGGCTCTGGAATCTGTGCTGGACGTTAAACCAATAATTAGCCGTGCTGTCTGTCCTGGCGATGTCAATACATGGCTGTGTATGTCCAGCTGACACCAGAATCCATAGCACAAAAAGAAAGCTACTACTGATGCTAGCTAGCTGAGAATACACTTCTCAAGTAGCCCTATGCTATATGCCTTCACTTTCTGGCAACATTTTTTACCTCCTTGTAAGTCTCCCAGCCTCTAGTACTTCTTTCTCCCTTGAAATGCTGGAATGTTATGTTCTTCATTGTCTATCTTGCTCATCGGTGCTGCTTGTAACTCTTCAGTTCTGTGGGCCTTAACACTCTAAGCTGGTTGTATGCTCCTTGGAGATTTTATATACATATATATATATATATATATATATGTAATTAAGATGGAGTCTCACTCTGCTACTATAGGAGTATGCCACCACACCTGGCTAATTTTTAAATTTTTGATTTATTGTAGAGACGAGATCTGGCCATGTTGCCTAGGCTGATCTTGAACTCCTGGACTCAGGCAATCCTCTCACCTTGGTCTCCCAAAATGCTGGGATTACAGGCATGAGCCACTGTGCCTGGTCCAGAGATTATATCTTAAACTTCTTTTTATCATCCACATTGCCTGGCACTGTGGTTTATAGGTAATTGAGAAATATCTAATTCATTTTTTTAAACAATTATAGACTCTCAGGTTGGAAGGAACCTTGTAGTTCCTTGTAGTTGAGCTTATGCTACTGTAGACTTCCCTCAAGTGGTCGTGCAGCCTCTGCCCTAACTGCTGCATGTATGGGAACCCATGTGCTCGTCAGATTCTATTAGTATGTGTTTGAGTATTTTGAGCTGTCCTCTGTCTGGATCCAAATGGGGCTGAACAAATGTGAGAAAGAAATTACTGAGGACCTAGTCTGTGCCAGGCACAATGCCGGGCATTTCACTTAGGTAAAGGACATTTCACTTAGTAAAGGACAACCTACTGTTGCTCACATGTGTGTTGTAATTTACTTCCACCTCATGTCTACTTAGGGGCCTATTTTCCTTTCATTTGTATTGTATTTTTTATTTGAGTTGGAGTCTCACTCTGTCACCCAAGCAGGAGTGCAGTGGCCCACTCCTGGCTACTGCAGCCTCGACCTGCTGGGCTCAGGCGACCCTTCAGCCTCAGTCTTCCAAGTAGCTAGAACTACAGGCTCACGCTACCATGCCCAGCTAATTTTTTGATTTATTGTAGAGACGAGGTCTCACCATGTTGCCCAGGCTAGTCTTGAACTCACGGGTTCAGGCAGTCCTCTCCCCTGGGCCTCCCAAAGTGCTGGGATTATAGGCTTGAGCCCACCGCGCCTGGTCTCAAACCCTGTCCTCTGACTCTAGAGCCAGACCTTTTTGTATCATGCTGTGGGCTTGCCCTTTCGAGTTGAAGATTTGTATGTTTCTAGCATTCTAAACCTCCTTGTTCTAGCATTTTAAACCATATTGTTCTTACTTATCTTGGTGCCCTTCACAGTGCTCCCCTCAGCGAGTGTTAATGTGGATGCACCCTGGCTGTGACGATACACTGTACTGTCCCACTCACCTCAGCCTCCCAAAGCGCAGGATTACAGGCTGAGCCACCGAGCCTGGCTTAATTTTTTAATTTATTGTAGAGATGAGGTCTTGCCAAGTTGCCCAGGTTGGTCTCAAACCCATGGGCTTAGGCAATCTTCTCACCTTGGCCTCCCAAAGTCCTGGGATTATAGGCATGAGCTACCACGCCTGGTCTCTTTTCTTTTTTCTTTTTTTTTCTTTTTTTGAGTTGGGGAGGTCTCACTCTGTTACCCAAGCTAGAATGCCAGTGGCACTGCAGCCTTGGCCTCCAGGGGTCAGGTGATCCTTCTGCCTCTGTCTCCTGAGTAGCTGGGACTACACAGGTGCACACCACCACGCCAGCTAATTTTAAATTTTTTTGTAGAGATGGGGTTTCACCACGTTGCCCAGGCTGGTCTCGATTGCCTGGGCTCAAGCAATCCTACTGCCTCAGCTTCCCAAAGTGCTGGAATTACAGGTGTGAACCACTGTGCCTAGCTGAGGTTTTTTTTTAAATAAGACTTTTTTTTAGGTCACAGAGGCTGTTGTATGAAGAAGGGTTTGAGAAGTAAGAGGAGAGGACAGGCCTGGGAAGAAGCTTTTGGGATGATGGACACATAGACTGGGGTGTAACAGTGGGGATGGAGAGAAAAGGACAGATCTGAAATACGTTTTGCAGGTGGAACTAATGGAACTTGCTAATGGATCGAATGAGGTTGTAGGGGAGAAAAAAGGGAGGTATGTGTTGCCCCTTTGGCACACCCTGATGATTGCAGAGTGAATTCCAATAGAATCTTCTCCCCAAGGTGTTCTTAACCCTTCTCTGTTTTGCTCAATTCAGCTACTCTATGAATAGTTAATACAGGTATTAATTTCACAGATGAGGTGAGTGAGACTCAGGGAGGTGAACTGGCTCATTCAATGTTATCAGGCCTAGGGAGAAATTTCACTCTATCCCGAAAACCAAGATATGAGGCCTGAAATCAGTGTTCTTCAAACTGAGTTGACTCCTAGTAATTGACTGTGAGATCAACATAATGGATTACTACCAGCATTAAAGAAAAGAGTGAGAGAGAGAGCGAGAAAGAGAGAAGCAGAATAAAAGTATCATAGTATGTTTTTATAAAGGGTAGTGTTTCATGAAACTTGTTTTAGTTTAATAAGTACATGCATATATACTGTGACATGATGTAAAATGTGTTTCTTCCTTTAAGTTACCAGGAAAAATTGGAAAACCAAATACAGGATTATTGTGGAAGAAATGTATGTTATCACAGAGGTCCTATAGTCCTCATGGGAATAAGAAAGCAAAAGACAGACCCACTGTAGGCTGTCATTTATTATTTATTTCTTCAGTGATTGATGGGCTATAAGTCAGTGTTTTCTTAGTTGGCTTCATAGTCATTGTCCACTTCTAGTCTTGCCATCAACAGATATTGAGTGCTTGCTGCTTGTAGGGTAAGGGAAGTTACTTCTCTGTGTGAGATATATGTTTGTGTGTGTGTGTGTGTGTGTGTGTTTAAATAGACTTTTTTTTTTTTTTGAGTCAGAGTCTCACTCTGTCGCCCAGGCTGGAGTGCAGTGGCATGCTCACAGCTACTGCAGCCTCGACCTGCTGGGCTCAGACGATCCTTCCACCTCAGCCTTCCAAGTAACTGGAACTACAAGCACATGCTACCATGCCTGGCTTATTTTTTGATTTATTGTAGAGATGAGGTCTCATCAAGTTGCCCAACCTGGTCTCGAACCCCTAAGCTCAGGCAGTCCTCTGCCTCTCAAAGTGCCGGGATTACAGACTTGAGCCACTGTGTCCAGCTTGACTTTATTTTTTTAAGAGCAGTTTTAGTATCACAGCAAAATTGAGTGGAAAGGGACAGAGATTTCCCATATGCTTCCTACAGCCTCCCCCATTATCAACATTGTCCATGAAAGTGGTTTGTTACAATTGATGATACATTGTAATTGATGCATCATTATCACTCAAAATCCATAGTTTACAATAGGGTTTATTCTTGGTATTTTATATTCCTTGAGTTTGAGATACTTTTTTATTTTTTATTTTTTTAACTGGAGACAGGCTATGTCGTTCAGGCTGGTCTTGAACTCCTGGCCTCAAGAGATCCTTCCGCCTTAGCCTCCCAAAATTCTGGGGTTACAGGCATGAGCCACTGCATGTGGCTGAGATAAAAAATTTTTTAAAATTTTACTTGTCAAATTGGGGATAATGGTACTCATTTCAAAGAGCTAAATATTGGATAAATTAATAAACAGAGTACTTTAAACATTTCTTGGTACAAAATAAGATCTAGTTGTTTATGATAGTGATGGCTATTGTAAGAAATCAACTCAGGCTTTAGGTCTAGATTCCAGATTAGCATATAAGTAAATAATAGTAGTACTGGCTGTCATCTGTATGTGCAGTGAAATAATCAATTTTGTTTAGCTACTTTTGATGAATAACACATTAAAGCAATCTTGACTAGTGAGGGAAACTTGTTACTGGATTACATTAAATGGTGACGTTAAATGACCCTAAATCCAAAGTATTGGAGAATTGTCTTCCTTTTTTTCAAATATCTGATTTGTCTTTTCTTGTTCACATATCATCCTTCATTACTTTCAAGTTCGGGGAGATAATTTTTACTATAGGTATTGCTGCATTTTTATACAAATTATCATTTGAAAAGCCTTCTTAGATTTGACAAATGATATCTCTTCATTCCCAGAGGAACTTGGTAAACCAGTGAAGTTCAAAATTCTAATTCTTGTTCCTTTCTAGTATTTGCCATTTTATTCATCTCGAATAAACATACAACCTCAAGCATCCTACAAGGCAAATAGATTCCTTTTAATTAGTGGCTCTATATACAGAATGTTATCATCACGAAATTTATAAATCAAGAAGGAACAAATATTTACATTTGCAACTTCATGTCAACATTGCCCACTATTTGAAAAGCTCTGAAAATGTAAATGTATCCCCTGTTTTTTTTTTTCTTCTTCCTACCATGATGGTAGAAAAATAGGCCTTGATTTCTTCCTAGGAGCACATCTCTCTTATGTAGGGAATGTGGCAGATACATAATGTTCTTTCTTTGTGACTGGCATTACTTTTTTCTTACAAAGATTTGTTTCAAAAGCGTATCTTCACCCTTTTTTGTTGTTGCTTTTTGTAGTACTATTTCTAAGGCATCTCCAAGTACTAAAGCAGGATTTTATTTTGAGGAGTTACTGCTTTGGTAGTTATACAGAATTATTTCTCAATTTAAGTATGCCTTTTGTTTCAAGGCAAAATGAAGCCAGCCAGAAGGGTTTCTGGGAGGAAAATCGTGAAGCGCTGGGGTTTCGTATGCCAGTGTGGGCAGTCTAATGCTTGGCAAAAGAAAACTTTTAATGATGTTTAAATATGAAATGATTTAAAAGTCCCAGTTGAAGCTAAAGGACTTGTTAAGATGCATTGAAATAATTTTTAAAAAGCGGGGAGGGGATCACTAATTTTGCCAAAATTTGGGAGATACACAATTGTTTTCAAGGCTTTACTGCAGTTTTGATGCTGCAAAATGTGGTTCTACTTCATTGCAACTGTTGAGGATGTTGGTTATATTATGTATTTAAAAAAATGATTTTGTGTTGCTTAGGTCAGAGTTCCCCAACCTTTTTGGCGTCAGACCAGTTTATTGCAAGACAGTTTTTCCATGGACGGGGTGGGGTGAGGTGGGAATGGGTGTGTGGTTTCATCAAGCATTAGATCCTCA
Source organism: Tarsius wallacei (assembly GCA_963574415.1). Classification (NCBI taxonomy): domain Eukaryota; kingdom Metazoa; phylum Chordata; class Mammalia; order Primates; family Tarsiidae; genus Tarsius; species Tarsius wallacei. The sequence continues at coordinate 23,596 of CAUYQG010276538.1, read as the reverse complement.
TAAGGAGTGTGCATCCTGGATCCCTTGTATGCGCAGTTCACAGTAGAGTATGTACTCCTACAATCTAATGCTGCTGCTGATCTGACAGGAGCTTGCCCGCTGCTTACCTCCTGCTATGCAGCCCAGTTCCTAACAGGCCACTAATGGGTACCAGTCCATCAAGGTTTGAGGACCCCTGGCTTAGGTTGTTAAAATATATTTAATAGGCTAATATTTTTTCAAAGCATCAAAAATCATTAAGATAAAAGATCAGATAAATTCTATGTCTAGAATGAATAATTTAGTTCTATACATTTTGGAAGCTAGGGAGAAAAGAGCAAGATGTTGATTTATAAAATTCTCATTGTCAGATAAGGAAGTATAGAAGTTTGAGGAGAGAAAATTTTATTTTTCTGAATTTAGGGGAAACTTCTGTTGGATCTGAATCCTGTATTATCATCTGTGAGTAATAACATTGGCAATCTTTCCTCCCACTCTGCTCCATCCTCCCTGTTAAGGAAAATTGTAAAAATAATGCAAGCTGGGTATACAAAAAGAAAAATTTCAAACAAATAAAGATATAGATCAAAATGAAGTCTTCCTGAATGTTAGTAAACCTCTGAGTAGACATTTCTCAGCCCACAGGAATGGATGGCATTAAATCACAGCTCAGTGAAGACATTTTTGTGAAGAGCTGTGGTGAATTGAGTTTGGCAAATGTTTATTGGATATATCAGATTTGCCTGTTAGAGACATAGCAGTGAATGAGATACCATTTGTTCCCTTGAGAAACTTGAAGAGGAATGAGGTTTACTCATTCAATCAGTGATTCATCAAATATTTGTTTTATACTCATTTGTTTACTGAGTACCTGTTATGGGTACAGTACAGAGGGGTTAACCAGGGAGATTCTAGTGGATGCAATGATGACTAACCATGTAACTGATGCTAATGTGGGCTAATGTCAGAGCTTGGAGTGCACAAATTACCTGGGGAGCACAAAGAAGAGACATTTCATTCAGGTTTGCTGGAAAAGGGTTTGCAGAGGGAGGTAACTTTTTTTCTGAGTTGGAGTCTTTGTCACCCAGGCTGGAGTGTAGTGGCATGATCATGGCTCACCTTATCTTTGACCTCTTGGGCTCAGGCAATCCTTCTGCCTTATCCTCTCAAGTAGCTGGGACTATAGGCACATGCCACCAGGCCCAGCTAATTTTTTGATTTTTTTGTGGAGATGGGGTCTCGCTATGAGCTGGTGGCTCAGCCTGTAATCCCAGCACTTTGGGAGGACGAGGTGAGTGGATTGCATGAGGCCGCGAGTTTGAGACCAGCCCAGGCAACTTGGTGAGACCTTGTCTCCACAATAAATTTAAAAAAAATTTGCCAGACATAATAGCGCACGCCTGTAGTTCTGGCTACTTGGAAGGCTGAGGCGGAAGGATCGCCTGAGCCCAGCAGGTCGAGGCTGTGGCCGTGATCATGCCACTGCACTCCAGCCTGAGTGATGGAGTGAGACTCCAAGTCAAACAAACAAACAAATAAATTTAAATTTAATTTAAACTACTCTGGACAGTGTAATTTGTCCAAGATTTGGGGGTTATGGATCAAAGTTGCCCCCAGTTGACTCCCTTCACCTCAGCTCTAAGGCTGTTGGGAGGCTTAACTGGGCTAATCTGTATAAAGTGAGGTGCTGGTCTGTAGCCTGCACAACACTCAATAGTGGTGATTCCACTGCCTGTTGCCTCCTGCCTTTGCCTTCTGGCCAGCTTCAGACACCCCATACCTTCTCTACTCTGCCTTCTTTCTCTCTGTCAGAACACACGAATCTGTTAACATTCACTGACACTTTTTGACTGATTATGCTGAAAACAATTGTATGTTATCTCATGCAGAATTTACATGTTAAACCCTATGTTGTAAGTATGCCATTAGCCAGCACACAGACGAGGGAGTAGTAGACGCAAGAGCCTCTCCTGTTGCACCAGGCTTCCTTTGAGGTTGAGCTTGAAATTAGCCTTAAGGTAGATCTTTGCTGGTAACATAGGATGAGGGAAAAGGGTCAGAAGGCACTTGCTGCCACCCCACCCTTCTTCCTGAAGCAGGTGTGTCTGCTGTGGCTGTAAGAGTCATCGTCTGCCTCTTCAACCTCACTTAGATCCTAGAGCTCTGCCCCTTCTTCAAGAATTCCCCTGCTGTCCCCCCTTCCCTGGTTGACCAGAGATTACTCTTAGTTTTCCTCTTACTATTAATATTAATCTGGCTCACTGCCTCTTCTCCTTAACCTCATCCTAAAATTGTCTAATGCATATTTTATATTTTCTTACATGTTTGACTTTTAGTTAATATTTCACAGTAGTTTCATTCTGCAGCCATTCTCTTATCTGATACCCTGGAACTCATCCCTGTGCCTATCAGTTCTAGCCTCTGGTAATTAAGTTTTGTAAAAAAGAAGTGTGACCGTCAGACATATTCTTTTATTAGTAAAGGCATTACTGCATATGAGACTATGCATCTATAACAAGTTGTTCCACCTTTTGAATACTAATGTAATTTAGACAGAAACCTTTCTTTGTTAAAGATTTTTTTTCTATATGAGCCACGTTTTCAGATTGATTTAATAATTGTGTTTTTTTAAGGTATGTCAATAGAGACCCTGTAGCCAGCACACCTGGATTCTGTTAAACATTTTGTGAGAGTGCTTACTTTTAAAAATTGTCTTTGTTTAAAAGCTAATTTCTTTCCTAATGCCTCAGTAAAGAAATTCTTTAGTATTAAGAAACCTGATAGATTCAAGTTAAAACATTTTGTGTTGCCTTTTAAGCATCTTTTTCTTTTTCTTTTTTTCTTTTGAGTTGGAGTCTTACTCTGTCACCCAGACTGGAGTGAAGTGGCTGCTTCTGGCCACCGCAGCCTCGACCTGCTGTGCTCCGGCGATCCTTCCACCTCAGCCTTCCAAGTAGCTGGAACTATAGGCTCATGCTACCACGCATGGCTAATTTTTGATTTATTGTAGAGATGAGGTCTCGCCAAGTTGCCCAGGAGGGTCTTGAACCTGCGGGCTCAGACAATTCACTCACCTTGGCCTCCCAAAGCGCTGGGATTACAGACTGAGCCACCAAGCCTGGCCTAAGCATCTTTTTCTAAGGGTTGATATGTTCATGATTGTTTGGTCCGCATCCTTCTTCTGAATTTTAAGAAATCTGTATCAGAATCAGTAACATGACTATAAGATACTTTTGATGACCGTATGGGTTTTCTTTATTAAAAACAGCTAAATAAAAATTTCAATGACTAATAGTGTGTTCATATGGAAATGTATTCCTTATCGTTTATACACTATTGGGAGAGTGACTCATGTACTGTTTTCTCTTGAGTTCCTGAGAGTTTATAGAGAGATTAGAAATAGTTGGCAATGGAATTGAAATAATGCATGTATAAAATGGAAGGGAACACATGTTCCTTCTTTGTTCGTCTCTTGACAAAATTTTTACCACTTGAAAATTTTTGACAAAGTCAAGGTCAATATCTGAGCCCATTGTGGATCTCTTTGCCATTGTCAGAAGATTACATGTCTTGTTACAGAACATACATGCTCCCAAAAGAGAAAGTACAGTTTGATTTCAGGATGACAAAGAGCTCTTCAAAGACAATAGTGTCAAGTGTAAAAGACTTATCACTGTTTGAGGACCGTGAGATGGTTTGAAGAGGGGAAAGGGTAAAATGATAGTTAAAGTTGATGTAACTGAGGTCACAATTGTTGGCTGCTCCCAATATCTGCTACCTTCCTGGAAGTGTTTTAGGGTGTATTCCTTTGACTTTTCCTTTAGTAGGAAGTCATGGGCTTTAAGATTCAGCAGAAAAAGTGTGAATCATGTGTGACCCTCTTGAGCAGTCCTTCAGGTAGAGTATATCTCATAAGAATTGGTGAATGATCTTGGGTAATTAAAACTCAATTTATTATAGTGTGATGACCAGCCCAATAGGAATATCACAGATGTGTACTATGAATGTGTAGAATTGAGACTCTGATGCAGTATTTTATACCTTGATTACTTCTCAGGGACTTGTTATCTTGTCTTCTGCCCCCAGACTTACCCTTCTGCCTATCATTATCTGCTTGTTTTGATTTTCAAAAATTATGTGCAAAAAAAAATTATACGCTTATTAGCCTTCTCGTTGCTTCAGTGGGACGAGAAAAGTTTTTCTGTTTAGGTGCTGAAGCTTTGCTGCCCAGGATTTTTTTTTTTTTTTGAGTTGGAGTCTCACTCCATTGCCCAGACTGGAGTGCAGTGGCACACTCATGGCCACCCCAGAGTTGACCTGCTGGGTTCTGGTGAACCTTCCACCTCAGCCTTCCAGATAGCCAGAACTACAGACGAGTGCTACAATGCCCGGCTAATTTTTTGATTTTTTATTGTGGAGATGACGTCTCGCCAAGTTGCTGGGGCTGATCTCGAACCCACGGGCTCAGGCAGTCCACTCGCCTCAGCCTCCCAAAGTGCTGGGATTATAGGCTGAGCCACTGAACCCGGCCTGCCCAGAACTTTTTTACCCACATGCTGTTGAGTGAGTCTCAATATTCCTAGAAGTTTATAAAAGTAATAGAAGATCTCTTTTCTCCAACTCTCTTATGTATGTATTTTATCTGTTAAGGGACGTTTATGGGAGAGAGACAGCCCATATAGAAGGTTACTTTGTTCTAATTGCATACTCACTTAACATATTCACGAACACCTTCCATCTAAGCATGAAATTTTGAACTCTTAGAAGACAGGTATTTGGTTTTGTAAGTATACATTTTGAAATCCCTAGGTTGAATGTTTTTGTTTTTTTGAGGGGAGGAGGGAATGGGTGTTTAATCTGATACCATGAAATCAGGGAGTAGTTGGTATATTCACCCAAAAGAAGCTCAGAAACTCACTGGTTGAATGTTTTTTAAGTGTTGGCATATTCTACTCAAGTCCAGAACATTAAGAATTATATACAGATTAGTTTCCTAAGTGACCATTAACCGGAAATTTTATCTGTCAGGAGAAAGGATTCATGCAACTTCAAGGATTCGTTGCCCTCTGCATAGCATGTTAATTTTGGCAATTGGAGATAGATGAGACTTATGCTGTGTTTAATTTTTTTCATTGTGATGAGACAAATCTGTTATAAAGGCTCTACTCATCAGTGAGTGTTTCCTTCTGTTTTAATTAAAAGAGCAGTCTGTTTTTAAATTTAATTATGGCATTTTGATGATCTAATACTTACTAGCTATAAGCTATGGATTCCTTGAGTTGCAAGATTTACAGTGCATCCAGAAGCAGCGCTGTCCAAAATCACTTTCTTTTTTTTTTGTTTGTTTGTTTGAGTTGGAGTCTCACTCTGTCGCCCAGACTGGAGTGCAGTGGCTGCTCCCGGCCACCGCAGCCTCGACCTGCTGGGCTCCGGCGATCCTTCCGCCTCAGCCTTCCAAGTAGCTGGACCTACAGGCGCGCGCTACCATGCCCGGCTAGTTTTTTTATTTATTGTAGAGATGAGGTCTTGCCAAGTTGCCCAGGCGGGTCTCGAACCCGCGGGCTCAGGCAGTCCACTCACCTCAGCCTCCCAAGGCGCGGGATTACAGGCTGAGCCACCGAGCCCGGCCAAAATCACTTTCTATGATGATGGAAATGCTCTCTGTCTGCACAGTCCAATATGGCAGCCACCAGTCACATGTGGCTATTAAGCACATCATAAAATGTTGCTAGTGAGAATGAGAAGCCAAATTTTACATTTTCTTTAAGATGTACATTTAAATAGTCACATGTGGCTGTGGTTAATGATTATTGTATTGGACAGAGCGGATCCAGAAAATGTAGAAAATTTCCATTTAGTATAAAGCCATTCTGAGACTTTCAGGGTTCCTGTTTTTGGTTGGAAAGTTGAGGCTGGTTAGATCTGAAGTGGATAAAAAATATTGCTATTAGACCCATTAGACTTAATTTTTTTTTTTTTTTGAGTTGGAGTCTCACTCTGTCGCCCAGGCTAGAGTGCAGTGGCACGCTCATGGCCACCACACCCTCGACCTGCTGGACTTAGGTGATCCTTCTGTCCAGCCTTCCAAGTAGCTGGAACTATAGGCATTTGCCACCATGCCTGGCTAATTTTTTGATTTATTGTAGAGATGAGGTCTCACCAAGTTGCCTCAACTGGTCTCAAACCCATGGGTTCAGGCAATCCTCTCCAAAAGTGCTGGGATTATAGGCGTGAGCCACTGTGCCCGGCCTAAGACTTATTTTAATAAAGTTTATCAAATTTAAATGTGTTATACATGTGTTATGTGAGAAGGCAAGAATTAATTCAAAAAATAATTGCACTATGACTCATTGAAAATGCCAATATTTAGAAAATATTTTCTAGTATCATGAAAGGTAGTAAATACTGTGGAGGATCTAGAAGTGAGTGGAGCTGCCTGTTTGGAGTCTTGCTGGCGAAGCCTTGATAGGTCAAGGGGGGGAGGTTCTTTCTAAGGGAGTAGCTTCTAGAACACAGAATGCCAATTGCGTTATCAGCCTAATATTAGGCTTTGGCTTCAGTGCTTTACAGGATGGTTGGGGCTGTAACAGCACAAGGAGGAGCTGTTTACATCAGGGGAACATTAAACTGCATATAGGCTCTGGCATGCAAGATTAATTTTGGGTGTGAGAAGGTCGAGGTGGGACTGGGATTTTCCCAGGTATGCCCTGTGAGACGCTTTGCTGAGTTCTACCTGTGTTTGAGCAGGCCTCTCAGGTCATCAGCATTCCAGGAGATGGACTTTCCCAACACTGGGAAATTGAAGGCAGGAACGCCCGGATATGGAGCCTTCCTTATATCCACCCCTACCCCAGGTAAGTAGGAGGAATTCTTGAAAATGCCAAGTTCAACTCAACAATGAAGAGTATCCAACATATATAAACATTTCCTTAAACAGAAGTATAGAGATTATTAGGTAAGCCAGAGTCTTCAAAAGTGACAGCAAGAATTCAGCTTTTTTTATTTTTTCCTTTCCTCATATCTGGTAGGACCCTACCTGAGCTCAGTGTTATAGCTGGCTGTGCCCTTAGGTGGAACCCCAGGGGCAAAGGAAAAGCCACAGAAAAATAGGCTGTCCCTGTTCCTACTCTGTTCTGCCATTGTATTTACCTGTTAAATTGTGTTCTTGGCTAAATAATAATAATAGATAACTCACAAACTTATAGAAGGAGGGGTGTGTGTACCTACCAACTCTGACCCATCCACAACCTGGTATATTCCACTGATCCAGGAACCAGAGAGCACTTGGCACTGCTTGGAGTCAGGGAACTCGGAACCTAAATGTCCTGGGCCCTCTTTCTGGCAGTTAGGTGAGTCCTGAGGGCCTGATGTGTGATGCTCAGATAGAAGAGGAGCAGTAGGTTATGGTATATCATGTAAGGGAGATCATGTCAGCAGTGGGGAGCTGTATGCAGAGGAATAAGTGACCCGATCTCATGGTGCAGACGTGGAAGGAGAAGAGCCAGTCTTCTTTCCTTGCCTCCCTGGAAACAGGGGACTGTCTCACATGGTCTCTGTCTTGGCTGTGGGCCTGTCGAACCGGGATCTAGCTGAGGTTTGTGCTAAGTCAAGGATGCAGTTCTGCAGGCAGCATATTACATCTGAGTCTAAGGGAGAGGAGGAGGACAGGCTGGCAATCTTTCCACAAGGTGTCCAGACATTCCTGGCCCAGGAACTGAGCCATGATGGATAGCCTTGGGGTGCTTACCTGTCTGTGTGGCTGGCAACTCTGGTCTTCAGCCACAATGTCAGACTGACCAGATTGGCACACATTTATAGCCTGGAATGGGTTAGACTTTTGTCTCTTACATTAAGAAAGGAGAATTTGCCAGACCTTCCTGAAATAGTTGACCACAGGTTGGAGCAGCACTGACTGGCCCATGCCCCTTTCAGAGGTGGGGTCAGGACAGAATTTTTATGCAAATTCTTCATTGTGTGAATTGTGGGCGTGTATCCCATATCCCTTCAAGCACTGCCTGGCCAGAACCCAGTGGAGATTGCAAAGATGGGCTTCATATTAGAAGAAAATGTTACCTATGTGTAGGTAGTCTTTGGGTACAGTTGGAAAATGATGAGTAAATTTGAGTGTTCAAAGATTTGAAATGTCTGCATCAGCCAAGACAAAACCTCAAATACATTTAAAAGACAAATAACTGATTAGAAGAAAATAGGCAGTGTATAATACACAAAGGATAAATATATAGAATATAAATAACCTTTTGCAAAACTGTAGAAAAAAATGGGTGAAAGATATAAAAAGGTATTGACAGAAAGGAAACAAATGGCCTACACATAAAAATAGATGTTTAATGTCATTAATAATGAGAAATTATACATAAAAGCAATCAGTTATGATTTTCTCCCATCAGATTGGCAGAAATTAAAGAGAATTGTATTCTCTTTTTGTTTTGTTTTGTTTTCTGAGTCTGGTTTCACTCTGTCACCCTGGGTAGAGTACAGTAGCATGATCACAGCTCACAGCAGCCTTGACCTCCTGGGCTCAGGCTATCTTTCTGCTTAAGCTTCCTGAGTAGCTGGTACTACAGGCACATGCCACCACACCCAGCTAATTTTTTTGTTTTTATTTCTTGTAGAGACAAGATCTTGCTATGTTGACCAGGCTGGTCTCAAACTCCTGGGTTCAAACGATCCCACCTCTGCCTCCCAAAGTTCTGACATTATAGGCGGAGCCACCATGCCCGGCCTGAGAATAATAGTATTCTTTGTTGGCAACAGTGAAGAAAAATGGATATATCTTCATATAATGAACATATAAATTGTCCAGACCTTCTTGGGGAAAGCAGTTTGGCTATATGAGAATAAAGTCACATACTTTTTGATTTGGTAATTTTGCATCTAGTGAAATACACATGCACATGTGCTAATTCCAGCATTGTTATTAATGGTGAGATATTGGAGTGGTTAAATGTACAGTAGTACAGCCAGCATACAGAATATCATGCAATGCCTAAAAAGAATATGGTATATATCTTCAGGCAGCTGCTGTGGGAAACTCTCTCAGATAAATTTTTAGTGAGAAAAATAAGTCACAATATTATTGCATATATTTATTTAAAAATCTCAAAACTAGACTTATTTCTAAATGAATTATATTTTATAGATTCTGTATATATTGTATCTTGTAGCTTCTAAAACATGCTTTTCAGATTTTAATATTTCTGAAGTCAGTGTATCTAACAGTTGATTTATAATTTAAGTTATTTTTCATTCTTGGTGAAGCATAGTGCACGTTATAAGTGGTAAGCTCTTAAGATTTGATGAAAGGTAATATGTAAATACTTGGTAAAAGGCTAAAGAAGAGATGGGCTGGGATTGAGGAGGAATCAGTGGGAATTTCATCTGTATCATCTATATTGCTTGAATTTTTTAAATCAGTGAAATTGTATTCCATTATTGTGTAATGAAAAAATGTTAAAAATATATATTTATGTTAGAGAAGATGGAGTTGCCTGGTGTTTGTGTCATCTGATCCATTTCTCTACTTGAGTGGTTATGCTTGATATTCAGCTTTTCTGAGAGCTTTAAGGCCTGGATGGCTAAGAAATTGTTCAGCTCCATTAAGAAGTTAAGTAACTGTGAAGATTCAGTGAGAGAGAATTGAAAGCTGAGGTCCAAGACACAGGAGTAAAACTTCAGAACCCAAGGCCAGTTGCTCTGTGGGAACCTTTGCATCTATGTGAAGAGGTTGAAATTCTCACCCTGCAAGGTGGTACCAGATTGGTCACGGGTAACTACTGCAGGGCTACCTGTCCTGGACTGGGAGTTCCCAGCAGCAAGGGCTGGTGGATGAGAATGGGTCAAATCAAGGCGTGTTATCCAGTGCCATGGAAAGGAAAACTCCTTGCTTGGGGGAGGGAACTAAGAGAGAGCCAAAGGAGTTTACACAAGGCAGACACGGGATGACCTGCCATAGGTTGGAGGAAGGCTCTAGTTGGATCCTTGTATGTAAACAGGGCCCAGTGTGGTGTGTCTTCCCATAAGTAAAAGCTGCACTGTGAGGATAAACACATGCAGAGTTTAGTAGTGACTCTGGAGACAAAAATGACCCTTTATGAAGGTATAAGGTATATAGAGTGTAGCTTATTGCCAGGGCTATGGGAGGCAGAGGAAGAAGACCACTCCCCTCAGAAATCAGGGGAGGCTTCTTAACTAAGATGTCATTTGGGGTGGTCAGTGCAGGAAAGGCAGAATTTGGATATGTGATTTTTAAGGAGATACTTAGAAGGAAAGGAAGGTGGGCTCACCATTGTATATGCACATACAAAGGAGAATATGAGGAACTGTGAGTAGTTAGTTTTCTTGGAAAACATGTCTATAAAAGGGGAGCAGTAGGTAGCAAAATGGAAAAAGATAGGTTAGGACCAGACAGACCAAGAAGAGCTGAGAATGTCAGATTTAGGAGTTTGACCTTAACTCAGTAGACTCATGTTTTACATTTAATCTTTTGTATAATAATTTATTTTTTTTGTACCATCACTGATTTAATTTTTAAAAACACTTCAAGCTCAGGAGCTCAACCTGTAATCCCAGCACTTTGGGAGGCCAAGGCAAGTGGATTGCCTGAGCCCATGGGTTCGAGACCAGCCCGGGCAACTTGGTGAGACCTCGTCTCTACAATAAATAAAAAAATTAGCCAGGTGTGGTAGCACGCGCCTATAGTCTGGCTACTTGGAAGGCTGAGGTGGAAGGATCTCCAGAGCCCAGCAGGCCGACACTGGGTGGCCGTGAGTGTGCCACAGCACTCCAGCCTGGGCGACAGAGTGAGACTCCAACTAAAAAAAAAAAAAAAAAAAACTTCAAGTCACTTCAAGTTAATTTTCTAAAGATTTTATGAGATGTTTAATCTTGTGTTAAAGGTACATAGAGCACAATTTTTTTTGGCATACAGATGGTTGAATTTCAAAATTATATTTGTGTTGCATACTTTGCTTTTACTCTCTGCCTTCCAGCATTTGCAAATAACCATTTCTCTTTCAAAGGAGATCCTAGTATTTATCCCTATTCAACAAAAGCAGAGCCGAGTTCTGTGTGAAGAAGAGGTGAAATTGAACATGAAAGGTTTACTGAGCAAGATTAGTGGGGGATGAAAATGGGTGAACATTGTTTATGAAAAGCTGTGATCCTTGTTACCTTTGCTGTAGTGCAGTTTGGAATGGCTTCTTTTTTTCCTGGCAGTTCCTTGCCAGCCTTTCTTTTAAACCTGGCCACTTTTCTGTTGCCAGCTCGACCTTGATGCTAGCTGGTGCTGCTACTGCAAGTGCTGCCTTTGGCAGGAAACCTCCAGTCAACTTTCCGGGTTCTGGCTTTGGCTCTGCATTTTACTTGCTGAACTGACCTTAGGAATCTGAAATGTGGAAGGTCAATTTGGGGCAGGGAAATGTGGTGGCAACTTTTGCTTTTTCTGCCACAATATAACTTACTGGATCAGATCTTGTTTTTTCCCAAATGGTACAAAGGGTTGTACTGGAATGGTTATTCATCTGTGTCTGTGATGCTTTAAAAAATAGCAGTTTCACAAATGTGTCACAACATGTATCATTTATTATTTTAGTAGATGGATATTTTAACAAGCAACAATTTGCAAATTTAAACATGGCAGTTAACATGATCTGACATTAAAAAATTAAATAATCTCCTGTCATCTTTGTCATCAGCCGTGCATTAATGATTTTAGCCCTCTGGGATCTTTTCTTTTTTGTTGACTCTAACTGATGATGGCAGATTGTGGTAGTGATCAGAGTTATGCTTTTATAAATTATTTTTTAGTTGGAACAATATTAGCATGTAACATGGACTGGCAGAAATAGCATTGTTTATCATTGCCAGTGTTGTTTTGGCATATATTCTGAGTTCTTTAAGGAGAAAGATAGGTGATGTAATGGACGCTGCTGTCCACTCTAGGTTGCCACTCTAGTTTGCTTTCTGGTATGGAAGTCAGCACAGTCCGCATGGGCATTTCCTGTTCTTGCCTCAGATGTGGACTCACTTCTTAAGCTTCACCTATTGACTGCTTCCACCCTGGAGTTTGAATCTGGACAGAGTGTTAGAAAATCCAGGGACAGTTAGTGGCAGTAGCGTTACTAAAATTACCAAGATTTCCTTCCTGGATAGTCCTGCTTGCACACATGGTAAACAGGTGGGCTTAGTCTTTAGTTTTGTGTATTTTGCGCTGATATCTCTAATCACCTTTGTGCACACATCAGAACTCTGAGCATTAGTTGATGACAGTTCAAGCTGTTGCATGATGACAGTGCCTGCCAACCAACAGTTTCAGTTCAGCAGTGTTTACCTCTTTTTCTGTACAACAACAGTGCTTATTTGTGCAATTATTTGAATATTGAATAGAGTTGAATTGCAAACTGTTCTTTTAGGAATCCTAGAGCTTTGTGGAGGTTCCTTTGGCATCTGATAACAGAGTACCTCAGTTTGGACCTTAGCATGATATAGTCCTTATCATTTTTCTATCTTATCACTATGCAAATATATGTGACAGAATATTAAATGGGACTTTTCTTGCTGTCTAAAATTTTGGCCAAAGCTGTAGCCAGTAGGTGGTAAGTCCCCATACAGTCTAAAGAGAAATTCTACAAGCATCCATAGTGGGACTTGCCAAGAGGAGGCCCAATGAGTCTAGCAGCTGTTACACTCCCTACCCCATAATGGGCCTGTAAGAGAAGAATTCTGTTTGAGGAATAGAGTGTGCTCCTCCCTGGGGGATGTGGGGGTTTACCCTCTCTCTGTCCTCCCCCAGTCATTAGATAGAAGCCTCAAGAGAATAACTCAGAGGTTGGAGTTGAATGCAAGAGGATAGATTGACATTTTATTGAGCTGCAGAGATACTAGCTGTGGGATTAAAATAGAAAACGTTCTTCAGAGAGTGTGGTGTGGCTCTCCTGGAGTTTGGAGGTGTCTGCGAATACAGACATGGTTGTCTTCCTCTTATCTGAAATCAGCTATGTGTCTGGAGCTGCCCTGGGGCCATTGTGTGGAGAGGGCAGCAAAAATGCTTGACATTTTCTTTGGGCAGAGTAGTCATCCCGAAAGACCCTCCCTACCTACGAAGACTGCCTGCCATAGGGTCAGGCGCTGAGAGGAGACTGAGAGCTGAACCAAAAGGGCACCCGTTGCTTGCATCACACAGCATAGAGGTCCCAGCAAAGGGGCCTCACTAGAGGCAGCTGTCATTGGACTCATGCAAGTGGCAGAAGATATTTTATAGCCCAGAGGACAGAGAGACAAGTAGGTAGACGTTTCCTTTTCCTCATACTTGCCCTTTTACTCCTTGGCCCCCACTCTTTTCTTACTGCTGTTCTCAGGGGAAAAGCTTCACATGGGATAAAAGTAGTTTTTGTTTGTTTGTTTTTAATTTGAGTCAGAGTCTCATTCTGTCACCTAGGCTGGAGTGCAGTGGCATGCTCTGGGCCACCACAGCCTCCACCTGCTGGGCTCAGGTGATCTTTCCACTTCAGTCTTTCAAGTAGCTGGAACTGCAGGTGCGTGCCACCAAACTCAGCTAATTTTTTTGACTTATTGTAGAGATGAGGTCCCACAAATTGCTCAGGCTGGTCTTGAACACATGGGCTCAGGCAACCCTCTCGCCTCTGCCTCCCAAAGTGCTGGAATTACAGGCATGAGACACTGTGCCCGGCCAAAGTTAATTTTGATTTAGACTAGATCAGACTTTTTAATACCTGAAAGTTTGACATTATTTATTTAAGATGATATTTTCTTTTCTAAACACTGACTAGAAATTAGTAGTTCTGAAAAGTTACTGAACTCTGACATATCCTTCCATGATGGCATAATCAACAATCTCAGCACTAGTAGACTAGAGTGGATTTTAGAATTTACTACATTTTCACTTATTTTATACCCTGAAGAATTCAAGCATTCAACTTGTCAGCAGTTACTGTGTTGTCTGAGAAACTTGAAAATATACTACAGCCTGAACACTGTAAATATGTCAACTTAACAATACAGCTAATCATAAAGGCGTCACATCCTCATATTGGCATTAGGGACCCCTTATGAATTAGCTTGAAACTTTTTAACCTTTAATCACATTTTTAAAAAGTTGTTGTTTTTGGTTTGTTTATTGTAAAAAAACACATAAGATTTACCATCTTAATCATTTTAACTGTATAGTACAGTAGTATTAACTATATACACATTGTGTAACAGATCTCTGAAACCTTTTTAGCTTGCAAAACTGAATTTTTTCTTCAAAGTTTATTAGACAAAGAATGGAGAAAAGAAAGGGAGACACGCCAGAGCTGGTGTCATGGATGAGAGAAACCACCAAAACTGAAATCCTGTACTCAGTTCAGCAGCTCCCTAATTCTCCCTCAGCAGCTTCTACCAACCGCCATTCTACATTTTGTTGCTAAGAATTTGATTACTTTAGATAACTCATGTAAGTGGAATCATGCGTATTTATCTTTTTCGGATTGGCTTCTTTCACTTTAGCGTAATGTTCTCAAAGTTTGTCAATGTTGTAGCAAGTTAAAGAATTTCCTTCTTTTTAAGGCTGAATAATATTTCATTGTATGTGTATACTACATTTTTTTTCATTCGTTTGTCTGATGATGGACATTTAGTTTGCTTCCACCTGTTGATTACTGTGAATAATGCTGCGATGAACATGGGTGTGCAAATATCTCTTTGAGGTCCTATTTCTTTTTTTTTTTTTTTCTGAGTTGGGGTCTCACTCTGTCGCCCAGACTGGAGTGCAGTGGCTGCTCCTGGCCACCACAGCCTCGACCTGCTGGGCTCCGGCGATCCTTCTGCCTCAGTCTTCTGAGTAGCTGGAATTACAGGCATGCGCTACCACGCCCGCCTGATTTTTTAATTTATTGTAGTGATGAGGTCTCGCCAAGTTGCCCAGGTGGGTCTCGAACCCACGGGCTCAGGCAATCCGCTCACCTCAGCTTCCCAAAGCGCGGGATTACAGGCTGAGCCACCGAGCCCGGCAAGATGCTATTTCTAATTTGCTGCACCCTTTTATATTCCCACCAACAGTACACAGAGATTACAATTGCTTCACATTCTTGCCAACACTTATTATTTTCTTTTTTTTTTTTAAATTGGCCATCTTAATGGGTCTGAGGTGATATTTCTTTGTGGTTTTGATTTACATTTCCCTAATGAATAATGATATTGAATGCTTTTTCTTTTTTTTTTAGTTGAATTCTCACTCTTGTTGCCCTGGCTAGAGGAGTGCAGTGGCACGCTCACAGCCACTGCAACCTCAAACTGCTGGACTTAGGTGATCCTTCTGCCTCAGCCTTCCAAATAGCTAGAACTACAGGTGCATGCCGCCATGCTCAGCTAGTTTTTGTGATTTATTTTAGAGATGAGGTTTTACCAAGTTGCCCAGGCTGGTCTCGAACCTCCGGGATCAGGCAATCCTCTCACCTCAGCCTTTCAAAGTGCTGGGATTATAGGCATGAGCCACCACGCCCAGCCTGCCCATTTTAAAGTCCAATTATTTCTGTTGGCTGGGCGTGGTGGCTCATACCTGTAATCCCAGCATTTTGGGTGGCAGAGGCAAGAGGACTGCCTGAGCCCATGGGTTTGAGACCAACCTGGGAAACTTGGTAAGACCTCATCTCTACAACAAATCAAAAAATTAGCTGGGCATGGTGGCCCGCGACTGTAGTTCTGGCTATGGATGTCATGGATGACTGAGGCAGAAGGATCACCTGAGTCCAGCAGGTCAAGGCTGCAGTGACTGTCATCATGCCACTTCACTCCAGCCTGGGTGATAGAGTGAGACTTTGACTCAAAAGAATTGTTTCGTTGTTGTTGGTGATGTTGTTTGTAGTTCTTTATATATTCTGGATATTAACCCCTTATACAATATATGGATCGAAAGCATTTTCTCCCTTTTTATAGGTTGCCTTTTTACTCTGTCCTTTCATTTTGCGTGTGTTTATATATTTTTAGTGGTTAAAGCAATTGTGAAATACTTTGAAATGCTGAAAAGATTAGGAAATATTATTATAGATTTTGGTCAGATCTTAAATATCCCTTCAACAGGCTCTTTTTTTTTTTTTTTGAGTTGGAGTCTCACTCTGTCACCCAGACTGGAGTGCAGTGGCCGCTCCCGGCCACCGCAGCCTCGACCTGCTGGGCTTCGGCGATCCTTCCGCCTCAGCCTTCCAAGTAGCTGGAACTACAGGCACGCGCTACCACACCTGGCTAACTTTTTTGATTTATTGTAGAGATGAGGTCTTGCCAAGTTGCCCAGGCGGGTCTCGAACCAGCGGGCTCAGGCAATCCACTCACCTTGGCCTCCCAAAGCGCGGGATTACAGGCAGAGCCACCGAGCCCAGCTTCAACAGGCTCTTAAATAAGACATAAAGCCTGAATTAATTCCATAGTTTGACCAAAACTTTTCTTCCTTAATCTTGTTCGCATCAACCTTTCCAGTTTTATGTACCCCACCATCATTCTCTCTTACGTCCCTCCTCTGTCCAAAGATTCCCTAAGAATAATCTAGCTCATCCCTTTGTACCCTTTCCCACACTGGTTTTTGTTTCTTTTTTGCTTGGAATATGGAGTGCCTTTTTTTCCCTTTGGCTTGGCCTTGTTTTTTAGGCTCCTTCTTCTTTTTCATCTTTAGGACTTAGTCCGGATGTGAAGATTTTCCAATCATCCAGTCAGCTTCTTTATTCTCTTACAGCTTCTAATGTACCACCCAGGTTGGAACATTTGTCTGGAGGTATGGTAAGGGTTTCTGTAATCTTCCTAGCCTCCATCCCCGTACTGTATGCTCCTGAAGCACTCAGCTTAGTTTTTGTCTTCTTATTCCCTTATTCTTATGAATCTACTACAATATCTAGCCCTTAATGTTTGTATACCTTACATGATTATGGGCAGAAAGAGCAAATGTCTTTTTAGAAATAGGATAACAGAACCTTTTACTAATAGGGCTTCCAAATACTCTTTCTCTTTTAATTTTATCTGGTAAGATTTTGGCAGCTAGTTGTAGAGTTTATGAACTTACATTGGGTTGCCTTTGTCTTCTATTATAAAAGCAATAGTTAGAGGAAATGATCCTTTTGAGAGATTGTTTAATGAATTCTGCTTCTTTTAAATGTGCTGTTTTAAATCTTATTTCAAGTAAACTGTATTAATACCCAAATTATCTTACTGTAGATCAGTATTGAACCAAAGTATTATGATGATTAATTTCCTACTGTGAAATTCTGTATAGTCTTTTCTTTGGTGTGTGTATGGGGTCAACAATCAAAAAAGAATTTATTGACTTTACATTTAGTATAGTTTACTGTATTTGATTATATTGTTCAAGTGTGAATTTGTGTATCATATAAGATTGTGCTGTATTGGAATTCTTTTTTCTGTTAAACAAATTGCTTTGTGGCTTATTAGCTACCAGTGTTTAAATTTAATGCTTTAAGATTTCAGAGTGGCTTTTTTGTTAGTATTTGAAAGCTTTTATTGTAATCCTGAGCCTAACCTTCTGGTTTCACTGAATCCTTCTCCACCCTTAAAACAAGCACAGACACAGTGCAAACCCTGGCATGCACTCCCATAAGCCCTTCTTCTTCCCCTTCCCCTACCCCCCTGACTCTACCATGGTAAGAAATGGTGGTTCCAGAAGTAACGAGACCGTGTCCCTGGAATAGTGTTGTTTTCTGTATGGGGAAGGATGCGCTGGTGTACCTAGAGCCCAAGTCTAGTGGCCACTGTGTGACAACTCCTCCTCCCCACTGTGGGGCCACAGTGGTAGGCACAACCCTTATCTCTCAGTCCCATTATATTGCTTAGTTCTTTTTACCAGCATTAAGCTTTGTGGGCTGGGAAAATCCAGTAACTCAGGGGACTTCCTTTGGCTTTGCTAGGAGGTAACGGAAAATAAAAGACAAGACCACCATCTATTTTGTGTCCTAGCACAAAACTGTATCCAACTGGATCAGCACAAAACTGTATCCACTGTGTCCAACTGGGACTTGGTTTTTATTTTTAAAATTTTCATATTTTTATTATTTTTATTTTATTTTTAGAGACAGGGTCTCACTTTGTTACCCAGGCTGGAGTGCAGTGGTGTGATCTTGGGCTTCGTGGACTTAAGCAATCCTCTCACCTCTATCCCCCAAATAGCTAGGGCCACAGGAGTACAACACCATGCCCACCTGATTTTTTATTTATGGGGCCTTGCTATGTCACCCATGCTAGGACTTGATTTTTAAATACTTTCAACTTGTATCATGATTTAAATCACTAAATAGGAAGTTTCAGCTTTTCTGTAAAAAAACACTTTCATTAAAAATTTAAATATCTTCATTACCGTTTTCATTCAGTAACACTAGGAATCTATAAATAGAAATCTATGTTGCATTTTGGCTCCCAAAATGGAAAATTTGGGGCTATTTTGTTCTTTAGAACTTGAAAACTCCATGGAAAATTAACTATAATTCAGTTGTAGATATTTTTGCAATGTTAAATTAGGATTTTTAGCCATACCAATCATAACAGACAGACGTATTTAAATATTTTGTTCAACAAAACACTGTAGGCTTTTATGTATATTTGCTGTACTTTTTCAACAATAAATCTTTTTGTTTCTTTAGTAAAAAACAACAGTAGCAACGTGCTTATTATAGAACTTTCATCTCTTTAACAAATATGAAGCACACTAGTATAAAAAGGCAAAACCACATAGAATTTGGATCCTCAGTGGATCAAGGTGTACAGCTTTTTTATTCTGCAGTCATTGGAGACAGTGTTGAGGGGAAGGATGTGGGCTTTGGACTGAACTGGGTCTTTGCACAAGCAAAAGAAGTAACCTCTTTGAACTTTGTTTTCTCATTTATAGAACTGGAAGATGGGCCATTGCCTTGCTAAGCTATGGTGTGGCCATGTGCTCTTTGAGCTATAGCCAGGCCATGTTTTCTTAAGCTTTGGCCCCCTTCCCCTACCTTGGGGAGGTGAATCACCTCTTTCTCTAATTTACTTTCTGAATAAATTATATTTTCTAATCTAAAAAAACAAAGCAAAACTGGGAGATGATTACATAAGATCATGTTTGCACTAGCATGTGATATGACCCATTTATTTTCTCTAGACACTAGACAGCAACTTACATTCGTGCATTGCTTTCAGATGATGCTGGCTTCCCCGCTCCCCCATATCATTTCAGTGGGTCTTCACTGCCCTCTTATGTGGTGGATGAAGTGGCCATTACTCTCATTGTACAGCCAAGGAAACAGGTTCAAGTGAAGTTTTGTGCCTTGTCTTTTTAACCTTCACAGGGCCAGTCAGTGACAGAGCAAGAACTCCAGCCTAGGACTCCTGGTTCTGTGTCCCATGGTTTTTCCACTAACGAGTTATCTACTATTGTGCTATAGCAGAAAAAAGAAGGCCAAGACAGTTCTGCACTTATAGTCACCTTCATTTTCAAATGTATTCACATCTTGGGGGTAAAAATGAACTTTTGATTTTCATATCCCAAATCATTCTTTTATTCAGAATCAATGAATTCAAAGAGAGTGTTGTCATGTATTTATGGAAACAACTCCTATTTTTAAAATTCTAAATGAATTTCAAAAACTCCGTCATCTAACAAATGGGTCTTGGATAATTAATTATTCCTTAACCTTAAGTGTTTAAGTTGGGTTGTGAAGGTTTTATCACTTGGTAGTCACCCTTTTTTGGGTGTATAGTTTGGCTTCTACTCCTGAGTAAGTGATTTTTTTTTTTTTTTTTTTTCTTGAGTTGGAGTCTCACTCTGTTGCCCAGGCTGGAGTGCAGTGGCACGCTCATGGCCACCCCAGCATCGACCTGCTGGGCTCTGGTGATCCTTCTGCCTCAACCTTCCAAGTAGCCGGAACTACAGGTGCATGCTACCATGCCCGGCTAATTTTTTGATCTACTGTAGAGACGAGGTCTCGCCAGGTTACCACGGCTGGCCGCGAACCCACGGGCTCAGGCAATCCACTCGCCTCAGCCTCCCAAAGTGCTGGGATTATAGGCTGAGCTAAGGCACTGAGCCTGACTGGGTAAGTGATCTTATGGTGTATAACAATGAAACAGATTCCACAGGTGACATCAATACCAGTGTCATTACCTTTGGTCAAATGTAGCATAGCTAGAATTTGTCATCCTAGTCTGTATTGAACTAATTTTAAATACCTGAGGTTTAAGCAACCATTATTCTTTTTTTTTTTTTTTTTTGAGTTGGAATCTCACTCTGTCACCCAGGCTGGAGGGCAGTGGCATGCTCTCAGCCACCGCAGCCTTGACCTGCTGGGCTTAGGCAATCCTTCCGCCTCAGCCTTCCAAGTAGCAGGAACTACGGGCATGTGCCCCATGCCTGGCTAATTGTTTGATTTATTTTAGAGATGAGGTCTTGCCAGGTTGTCCAGGCTGGTCTCGAACCTGTGGGCTCAGTCAATCCTCTCACCTTGGCCTCCCAAAGTGTTGGAATTATAGGTGTGAGCCACCGTGCCTGGCCCATTCTTTTTAACACATAGCAACATGATTTTTTTTCTTTTTTTAGTCGGAGTCTTACTTTGTTGACCAAGCAGGAGTGTAGTGGCGTGCTGCTCATGGCCACCACAGCCTTGACTTGCTGGGTTCAGGTGATCCTTCCACCTCAGCCTTCCAAGTAGCTGGAACTTCAGGCATGCGCCACCATGCCCAGCTAATTTTTTGATTTACTGTAGAGACGAGGTCTCACCATGTTGCCCATACTGGTCTTGAACCCGTGGGCTTAGGTAATCCTCTCACCTCCACCTCCCAAAGTGCTAGGATTATAGAAGTAAGCCACCATGCCCAGCCGCAACATGATTATTAAAACTTTAAAACAACAGTAAAGAAGCAGTGCAAGATAAAATCGCTAGGTAGTGTTCTATAACGAAGAAGTTCTACAGAACATCAAAAGAGAGCAGTAGGATTCTTGGGGGAAGTGAATTTAGCTGCACTTTGGGCTCTAATAAATATTTTTATGATCTTTTAAAGTTGCGAATAGATCTAAGCACAGATAATTTTAACACTAGTTTATATCAGACTTATCTAGAGACATCTAATGATCAAAACAGAAAGTAGAGGTGAGTTAGGCTCATTGGGCTCCTGTTCAGAGGATGTGGTCAGGGCTGTTTCTGTACATCTTGAGCTCTGCTCCCTCTGTCTATGAGCATGTTTTGCATATTGGCTCTTTCTTGGGAGATGGGAAAATGGCTGCCCACACCTCCTGCCAGGTGAGCAATTCCAGCCGGCCCCCGAAGACTTTTCTCTCCCAACACACATATAGAAACAGCTCGTTTGAGGCGTGTGCTCACCCTTTAGAACAGCTGCTGTCACCAGGGTTAGGGGACTATGGTTTGAAGGATGTGTGCACCCATGTGGTTAGCGGGCGAGGGTACTGTGTTTGACAGCAGTTGAGGACCAGTGGGGTTCCCCAGATGAAAGGGGGCGATGTACCAGAAGAAGAGGAGAGGGTGGCAAATGTGCACGGTAGCCCCAACTAATAACGATCGCTGTCTATGAAATAGACAAGCACAACAAAACAGTTTCAGAATTGTTTGCATGGTGCAGATGTGGGAGAGGGGAATTAAACACAGAAGTAGTCTGAGCAACTCTAGACTGTCTGGGTGTCATTCCCTGTGACAGCAATTTTAAAAGCAGCAAATCTTCAACCGCTCATTCACCTAATACACCATGAAAGCATATACTCCTGAATGTCCCAAGTGTTTGTGTTTTGAAGTGTTTATATGTACCTCTTATATTTTATACTTGTGCTTTTGTAAGTTAAAAAAATATAATCACCATGCTCATCTATTTGGATATGACAACCCTCCACTTTATAAAATAATTACTGTTGAATCAAAATTTTTGCTCAAAGTGTGCTATCAAGTTACCTATCAAAGCCAACTGAATGAATGATTAAAAGGTTCAGATCAAAAGCAAGTCGCTTAACTTCATGGAGGTTTTCATCCTTTAATTTAAAATGTGTCTATGTCTAACTGATTATCTCTCACATTTTATAAAGAAATATTGACGTCCTGTAAAGTATGCAGTGACCTCACTTCTGGCTGTGTGGGCAGGTTTCACTGCAGGCCTCTGAAGCATTGATATTCCTGTAACCTTTGAGGCAAGATGTGTGTGTAGTGTATTAATGAGCTAGTTGAAGTGATGTACAGTAATTTCATCCTTGGGTAAAAACAGATGTGAAAGATTCTGTTTTAATATTTAATCAGGCTCCAAGCCTCTGTTGGCTTGTTTAAGTTGACCTGACAGCATTATACCTGGAAACACTTTGAATTAAACTCTGAGTGCTTGACCTTGTTCAAACAGTTGTAATTTAATAAGGCTGCTGTCTTGGTGGAGATAGCGTCACTAATAGGCAAATCCTTTTCTGGCTGGGATCATTCTGTTTGTGAGTGCTGGGGGGAGGGAGATTCAGAGATACCCATCAGTGATGGGGAGGAACTGGGATATGAAAAAATTTAAGAAAAAAATCTAAATTAAGAAATTGTCTTTTAGAAGATCTTTGAAAACTTTTAGGCTGGATGTAGTGGCTCATACCTGTAATCCCAGCACTTTGGCTGAGGTGGGAGGATCGTTTGAGACCAGCCTGGGCAACATAGCAAGACCTCGTCTCTATTTTTTAAAAAAAGCAACTTTTATTTTAACTTTTGGCTCTTTAGAAGTAATGTTTTTAATGTCTTGGTTAGGCTCATGTTGGTTGAAAGGAATAGAAAATCGTTCCTTAAAGAAGGAACTGAAGGCCAAGCGTGGTGAGCCCTGTAATCCCAGCACTTTGGGAGGCTGAGGCAGGAGGATCACTTGAGTCTTGGGGTTTGAGACCAGCCTAGGCAGCATAAAGAGACCCTATCTCTGCAAAAAATAGGATAAAATAAAATAGGCGAGTTTTTTTTTTTTACCCATGGCAGCTCTGGTACATCACCCTGTCTTTTCTCTCTCCTTTTTCTAATAAACTTTGTTTGAAAACTTAAAAATAAAATAAAATAAGAGGTGAGTGGGGGGGGTGCTGAAGGCCAAGTGTGATGAGCTCTGTAATTGCAGCTCTTTTGGCGGCTGAGATGGGAAGATCACTTGAGCCCTGGAGTTGGAGACCAGCCTGGGCAACATAGCGAGACCTTATCTCTACAAAAAATAAAATAAAATAAAATAAAAATTAGCTGGGGTTGGTGGCATGTGCCTGTAGTCTCATCCACTTACGGGGCTGAGGTGGAAGGATTGCCTGAGTGTGCCAGTGTACTCGAGTCTGGGGGAAGAGTGAGAACCTGACTCAAAAAAAAAAAAAAAAAGAAACTGAAAAGAAAAGAAAGTGGGAGCATTGGAAACATCTTAGAAATGAAAGCAGGAGAATTTTTATTTATTTTATTTTTTTATTTTTATTTTTTTGAGTTGGCGTCTCACTCCGTCGCCCAGACTGGAGTGCAGTGGCCGCTCCTGGCCACCGCAGCCTCGACCTGCTGGGCTCCGGCGATCCTTCCACCTCAGCCTTCCGAGTAGCTGGAACTACAGGTGTGCGCTACCACTCCCGGCTAATTTTTTTTTTTTTTAA
>CAUYQG010276531.1:0-22230 GCA_963574415.1 Tarsius wallacei | reverse complement strand
TCCCCTCTTAACTGCGTTTGTGGCATCCCAGAAGTTTTGGTAGACTGTTTCTTAATTTTCATTTTTTTCAAGAATCTTTTAATTTCTGTGTTGATTCAGTAGTTGTTCAGCATCATGTTGTTTAGTGTCCATGTCTTTGTGGGTTTTGGGGGAATTTTGTTGGTATTTATTTTTATTCCGGTGTGGTCTGAGAAGGTACATGGCAGTATTTTGATCTTACGAAGTGTACTTATGCTTGATTTATGGCCAAGGATGTGATCGATCTTGGAGTATGTTCCTTGTGGTGATAAGTAGAATGTATATTCAGTGGTTGTTGGGTAGAGTATTGTGTAAGTATCTATTAAGTTCATTTGGTCGAGTATCATATTGAGGTTCCAGATCTCTTTGTTGATTTTTTGCCTTGATGATCTATCTAGGGTTATTAGTGGGGGTATTTAAATCCCCAGCTATAATGGTGTTAGAATCAACATTTTTTTTAGTTTACTTTGTAGTTCCTTTATCAACTCTGGGGCTCCTGTGTTAGGTCCATAGATGTTTAGGATGGATATTTCTTGTTGATGGGTTGATCATTATGTAGTGTTCTTCTGTATCTTTTTTATTTTTGATAGCTTAAAGCTTGTTTTGTCTGATAAAGCCCTTTAAGAACCCGATATGAAGTTCTTATAAAGTTTTTTCTTTGTTATCTTTTATCTTTTGGGTTGATGTATATGTGTGTTTTCAAGTTTGCAGTCACAACGTATTCTCTGTTGATTCTATTTTCTACTGTTATCTTGGGAAGTGTGTGGTCATTCTTTTTTTTCTTTTGTCTGTGCTTTACACCTTTTAAAGCATCTCCTGGAGAGCTGGTCTGGAAGCTGCATAATCTCTTTGAGATTGGATATCTGGGTAGGATTTTAATTCTCCATCATTGATGAAGCTGAGCTTGGTTGGGTAAGAAGTTCATGGTTGAAATTGTTTATCTTTGAGGACTTTGAATATTGGATTCTAGTCCCTTTTAGCTCGTAGTGTTTCTGTCAGTAGGTCTGCTGATATTCAGATTGGTTTTCCCCAGTAGGTAATCTGACCTTTCTCTCTTGCTGCCTTTAGGATTTTTTTCTTTTGTGCCTACTTTGTGTAGGTGAATTACTATGTGTCTAGGGGTTGGTCTTCTCATTTGCTGTCTTGTGGGGGTTCCCTGTATCTTTTTTATTTGGATGATCACATCTCTTATGAGATGGGGAAAGTTTTTTTGGATAACCTCCTGGAATACTTGCTCCCAGGTGTTCTCCATTTCCTTTTCTTCTTCTGGAATACCAATCATGTGTTGGTTCAGCCTCTTGATATAATCACACATGTCTTGGAGACTTTGTTCTTTTTTTGTGAGTTTTCTTTCTGTGTTTTTTACCGATTGGGCTATTTCCATGTTTTGGTCTTCACATTCTGATATTCTTTCTTTTGCTTATTTCTGCTTTCTATGCTTGTCATCTTGTTATTTTTTTCCTAGATGAAATTTTTTATGTCCAAAATCTCTGTTACAAGTTGTTTCAGTGTTGCAACTTGTCTTTCTTGAGTTTTATTTACTCTTTCCATCCTTTCCTAATCTCTGTTGTATTCTGGGGCCTGATGGTAACTTCTGTTGTATGGACTCTGAAGATCTGATTTTCAGGCATTTTTTTCTTTGTTACACTGGGAATTACTTGTGTTCTTCTATTGGTTTTTTTTTCCCCCCTCATGTGACAGATCTTTTACTTTTATCTTTAGTTCCATTATTCAGTGGCAGTGGAGGAGGCCTTCACTTCTGATGTTTGCTCAGCTCTTTATTCTTTCCTGATTGGGGCTCTTAATTTGTTCTATTTTGAAACAGGGCTGAGGGTGGGAAGCTTTGCTGTCTCTTATAATTTTGAGAGTCGAATAAGGGGAAGGATAGGGAGCTTGGATTCAGAGATTACTTGCAATAACTGTGTTTACTTACTGTGGTACAGGTTCCCTAAGACTCACTCCCCACCACCACTTTATCTGTCGATGCAATGGGTACACGTATTTACCTCCTTGGTCCATGATACAGTAATAGCAATGAGGAGAACTGAGAAAGGTAGAATGAAATGAGATGGACAAAAATTAAAATAAATAGGTAAATAAAACACAGAACAACAAGAGCAGAAACTAAAGCAAAAAACAATTGAACACATACACACCCCCCAAAACAAACTGGAATAACAACAAAGCAAAACAGAATAAAAAACAGCAACAAGAAACAGGAAATCGAAACACACACAGACACACGCCCTACCCAGAATGAAAAGAGAAGAAAAAAAAATAAGAAAAGAGAAGGAAAAAACAGGAATTCGTATCAAACCCTCATACATGTATTCACACACACTGAACTAAAAAAAAAAAGAGAAGAACAAAAAAGGAAAAACAGACAAACAAAAAACGGAAAGCTAAACATTCAGTCCTTCATGTACTCAAACCATAAACAAAAAATAAAAGAAGAAAGAAGGAAAAAAGGGTGGGTGAAGGGGGATACAGATTGAACCCTCATGTACACATTCGTACACAAAGGAAAAATCAATAAACTAAAAGAAAACAAAATCTTCCCTCTTTTGGCAGGTTCTGTAATTGTTCCTCTCTGCTGCTCCTCTGCTGTCTCCTTCAGAGCTTTGGCTTCATACACAATCTTCTCCGTGTCTGGCCCAGGGAAGGAGGAGGGGGTAGTGGGGGTGGGTGAGGCATCAGTCTCCCTTCCCACTTTAGTTTGGTCAGGGTATCCCCTCCAGTGGGGAGGTGCAGGATTGTCTCTTCCCCAAGTACCTGCGGGGAGGCGTCCCAGCCAGGCTTATCCTGGAGTGGAGTCCTCCTATTGCAGCTGTCGTCCAGGCTCCACCTTGGTTCGTCCCTCTTAATCGTTCTCCAGACATGTGGGTCTTACATTCAGAGGATTGCTGGGGAGGAAGGGGTTGAGTCAGCCCTGAACTCACCACTGATATCTTTGGAGGTTTTCCTCATTGTTTGCTGGCCATACCCTTTGTCCCATGGCTAAATCAGGGTAGGGCGTGGGGTGCCTGAGACTAAGCACTTGTCCTGTCCCACCGGAATTTGTAGTTTTGAGATATTCCCTCTCAGTCACTTTCAACCCCTGAGTAGTTAATCCACTGGTCACAGAGATCAGGTCAGGTCTGGTGAGCAATCTGGAGCACTTTAAAGATGGTGATAGGGTGCCTCCTTTGCCATCTCCAGTGGGTCTCTTCTTCTGGGCTCCCTCACTGTGCTCCTTCTGCAGCCCTTGTTGCCAGAGTCTGGCCAGGCGCTGCAATGGTGAGGCAGAGCCTGGAGCCAGCAGTCTCTCCTGGCAGTGCCTTCCCAGGAAGGGCTTTGTTGATTTTTTAAAAATGGTGCGTGGCTTCTGTGCCCCAGGAAGCACTGGGATCCAAACAGACCACCAGCCACCTAACTGGGAAAGCACTGGCCACTTGTTCCCAAGTCCCTGTTCAGTCAGCCACTCACATGCCCACTTACTTACCAACACATGTGCAAAATTTTCCATACTCTCACTCACTCACACTGGGACTCGCTTAGTCCGGCTGGCTCTGCTACCATCTTCCCAACAATCCCTGCCATCTTTTCTGTTTAACACATGAAGAGGGGTCAGCAAGCAACACAAAGGAAATCTCTATATTGGTAAGGCTGAAAATATGTTTGGACTTTATTACTTTCAGCTGAATTATTTGACTACTCGGGCTATTTAATCTTTATAGAATTGAATTAAAGCCAAATTTCTTACATATTATGAATGCCCTTTTCTATTTGTAATTATTTCCCGTACCTCCTGAGTGAAATTACCGTATCATTTAGAAGTTTGTGTATTTGCGAATTGCAGTGGTGATGGAAATAAAGTAGTCTCACAAAATGGGTTTTGCTCTGATATCATTTCTTAAAGCAGAAAGATCAAAATCTACTATTTAAAAATGTTAGTGACTGATTAATTTCTGACTCTCTCAGTCTATAAGCAGATAACTAACTTTAGGTTTGTGAACTACCACCACTACCCAGCCCCCATAGTCCATTTATTTAATGTGTCGCAGCAGTGTTAGGTCATGATGATATCTGAGGTTTGCTATTCAGAAATTTGGTTTATTGAGAAGTTCTGGTATCAAGTGGGATAGTTAGAAATGATACTAAAATACTTAGACCAGGATATCATAAATCAATGTGTTCCAAACTCAGATGAAATAGATGTTTTAGTTCTTAGATATTTTTATCACAAATTCTTTTACGCTTAGTCGTTTGTCACTCTAGTTACAATGTGATCATGATTTTTGTCTCTGTATATTGTCTACCTAATATATGTAGTTGTATTAACTCTTTATTAATAATTTATCATCAAAAATCCAAGTGAACATATTAAAGTATATTGTTACGAATTATATCAGCCAAATACATTTTAACATTCATTCTCCCTAAGTGTTTTCTCTTTTCACATACTTGAACAAGAAATATACTCCCACATTTTCTTTTCATTTTTAAAGACATTTATTGGTTTCCTTTAGTTAAACAGTAATGAAAATTTCTAATAGAACATTAGGCTCTATTTTTCTTAAGAATGCTTTGTTATGATAAAAGTCATATTTATAGGTTGGGGAAACATATTTTGGAGAATTGCTTATGTTGTTTTCTTTTTATTTGTAGTATATCTCTGTACCGGGGTAACTGCAGGCCCATACGATTTGAACCACCAATGCTGGATTTCCATGAACAGTAAGTTTTAAATTTTGGGGTTATATTTTCCCATTAAACTATTATATGTATTGTGCATGCGTTTGTCTTGCCTTTTGCCTGTATTATATCTGTATGAGAAAATTACATGTTCTTGTCATTGGGAAAACAAATTATATCGAATGCAGATTAATAGCAGGAAACAAGTATATATTAGGACTACATATAATATTAACTTTTAAGGTTTGAGAAACACCATATGTTACAGTGTCTGGAAGCAGCATAAAAATTATAGGGTACCTATTCTGATTAGCACTTTATTTCTGTTTTTATAATTTAAAAATTTTCTTGTAGATAAAAGATACACATTTGTTTGATACTTATGCTTTTAAAGTACAAGATTTTATATATCACCGAATAGTATTATCACCACCCATAATGACAGACAAAAGCAAATGCTACAGACAGACATGCTTCAGTTACAGAACCTGCCCTTCAGTCTGCCAAACTGCTGCATGCTCTCCCTCAAGGAGGAGAGGCCCCTAAACTTCAAGCAGCTGATGCACCCTGGGGCCAGCCACATGCCTAAATTCAGCACCTAAGAAACAACCCCGCAGTGCCCCACCAAGACATGCCATTGGCTTGCCCAACAGCCTTGCACTAGAAGTCGGAGCCTGAGAAACAGCCCCATGGGTCACTCCCAGCAGAAATGCCCCAGACCAGTCAAGCAATTATGTGCTTCTGACCAGGCCTAAGAAACAGCCCCTGTGGGCCACCCCTAGCAAACATGTTCTCATCCAGCCTAGCAGCTATGTGCCCACATCCTAGCTCTAGGAAGCAGCTACACAGGATGCCCCTGGCATACACATTCTCAGACTGGATGAATAGGCTTGCACTCAGGCTGCCTGAGCAGCCTTGTCTTGGGCCTAAGAAACAAACAGCCCCGTAGGCTGCTACCAGCAGACAAACCCCAAGGCCAGCCAGCCAGCTGCCTGCCCATGTCTCTGGCCTTAGAAATAGTGCCATGGGCCACCCCAGCAGAAATGCATCCAGGTCGACTGAGAAGCTGTGAGACCTCATCCCAGGCCTGGGAAACAGCCCCATGAGCTACCCCTGGCAGACACTCACTCAGTCTAGCTAACTAGCCATGTGCCCACATCCTAGGCCTGATAAACAGCCCCACGGCTACCCAAGCTAGATGAGCAGTCATGCACTCAGGTCCCAGGCCTAAGAAACAATCTTCTGGGCTGTTCTACCAGACACAGCCCAGGGCAGCTGAGCAACCACATGCCTTGCTCCTGGGCAAAATAGCAACCCTGTGGTTCAGGGCCAGACTTCAAACTGACCAGGCCTTAAGTTAGCCAACCCAGTTTGTCCGCATATGTACCTCTGACCTGAGAAACAGCCCTGAGTCTACTCTCCCTAGCAAAGCTGCAACAGTGCCTTCACAAACTTTCTCAGCCTAGGCCATTAAGACACAAGCATCAGTAGTGTTAATGACAGCTAAGAAAACTACACAGAGACTATGCTACCTAAAATCAAAGCCAATACACTCTGCCAAGCCAGTACCCTAAGACTCATTTGTACAAATAAGTCTTTACCTATGAAACCTGCTCTATAAAATTGGAAGAGGCAACTTTTCTGCCAGATGCATAGAAATCAACATGGGGACAATATGAAGCAAGAAAAAGCAAGAAAATATGACATTTCCAATGGAAAACAATAATTCTTCAGTAATAGACCCCAATTATATAGAAATATATTAAGTACCAGAAAAAATTCAAAATCATAAGGTTAAGAAAACTCAATGGGATACAAGAAAATACAGATAGACAGTTCAATGAAATCAGGAAAACAATTCATAGTTTGAGAAATTCAACAAAGAGATAGATACCAAAAAAAGAGCCAAACATAAGTCCTAGAGCTGAAGAATTCAATGAAAGAATTAAAAAAATACAATCAGGAGCTTGAAGAACAACAGACTAGACCAAGCAGAAGGAAGAATTTCTGAACTTGAAGACAGATCTTTTGAAATAACAAAGGCAGACACAAATAAAAAAGAATGAAGAAAGTCTACAGGATTTATGGGACACTATTAAGCAAACAAATATTTGCACTTCATGTTATGGACAGTCCAAAAGGAAAAGAGAAGGAGGAAAGGTATAGAAAACATATGTAATGAAATAGAAGCTGAAAACTTCCCACATCTTGAAAGAGAGATAGACATCCAGGTTCAGGAAGCTCAAAGAACCCCAATTAGAATCAACCTAAATAGATTCTCTCCAAGACACATTATAGTCAATTTGCCAGAAGTCAAAGACAAAGAAGATTTCAAAAAGCAACAAGAGAAAAACATTAAACTAAACTTATGTTCCAGGAGAGAATGGGATAATATATTCATATAGTGAAGGAAAAAAACTGAACTATCAGCCAATAATATTATACCAAGCACATGACAGAAATAAATAGAAAAATAATCAGTCAAGCAATCTTTATACTGGTCTTACACAAAATGCTCAAGGTAGTCTGACATCTGGAAATGAAAAGATGATAACCACCATCATGAAAATATGTGAAACTAAAACTCACTGATAGAGCTCAAAAAAAAAAAAGATAAATGAGTAAGCCCTTATCAGTGTAGAAAATCACCCAACTGCAAAAATAAACAATAAGAAAATAAGTAAGGAACAAGGAATATACAAAACATCCAGAAAACTATGAAAAAACAGGAGCACGTCCTCCCCTATCAAGAGTAACCTTGAATGTAAATAGATTAAATTATTTAAAAGATATAAACTGACTTTATAGTAGAAGGAAAAGTTAGTGGAAGGAAAGAAATAATGAAGATCAGCACCAAAATAAACAAAATTGAGACAAAAAATATGCAAGCTTAGCAAAGCAAAAATATGGTTTTTTGAAAAGGTAAATCATCAAACCTAACTAAGAAAAAAAGAAGACCCAAATACAATCAGAAACAAAAAAAGAAACATCACAGTGGATATCACAGAAATACAAGGTATCATTTGAGATTACTATGAACAACTGTTTACCAATAAATTTTTTAAAAACTAGAGGAAACAGATAAATTATTCAACACATACAACCTACCAAGATTGAAGCAAGAAGAAATGGAAAACCTGAACAGACCTATAACAAGTAGAAGATTGAATCAGTCATAAAATGTCTTCCAACAAACAAAAGTCCAGGGTCACGTGACTTCACCACTGAATTTGATCAAACCTTTAAAAAGAATGAATATCAATTGTTCTCAAACTATTCTAAAAATTAAAATTAAGGGAGTTCTCTCTAATTCATTCTGTGAGGCCAACATAACTTTGATGCTGAAACCAGACAAGGATACAACAAAAAGAAAACCGTAGCCCAGTGTCCCTGATGAATACGTGTGCAAAAATCCTTAGCAAAATACTAGCAAACCAAATCTAACAACATGCTAGGGTAGTTCAACATGTGCAAATTAATAAATGTCATATATCACATCAGCAGAATAAAGAATAAAAACCATATGATCATCTCAATAAATGAAGAGAAAGCATTTAATAAAATTCAACATCCCTTCATGATAAAAATTCTTAATTAGGTATAGAAGGAAAGTCCTTCAGCATAATAAGGGCCATATATGACAAACTCATAACTAACATACTGAATGGGAAAAGCTGAAAGCTTTTCATCTAAGAACTGGAACAAGACAAGGATGCCAACTTTCACCACTGTTATTCAGCATAGTACTGGAAGTCTTAGCCAGAACAACTAGGCAACAGAAAGAAATAAAAGGGCAGCCAAATTGGAAAGGAGGATGTCAAATTGTCCCCATTTGCATACTACATGATCTTATCACATAGAAAAACATAAAGATTCTAGTAAAAATCCTTTAGAACTGAAAATTCAGTGAAGTTGCAATATACAAATCAATACAACAATCATACCAAAAATCAGTAATCTTTTATACAACAAACTAGCTGAAAAATCATGAAGGAAATTTCATTTGTAATAGCTACCCCAAAAACCTATGATTAAAGTTAACCACAGTGGAAAAAGAGCTCTACAAGGAAAACTATATAGCACTGATGAAAGAAATTGAAGAGAACACAAACAAATGGAAAAGACATTTCATGCTTATAAATCAGAAGAATTAATGTTAAAAATGACCATACTACCTAGAACAATCTAAAGATTCAATGTAATTCCTATCAAAATACCAATGACATTCCTCACAAACATGGAAAAAATAATTGCAAAATTTGTATAGAGCCATAAAAAAGACTG
Organism: Tarsius wallacei; assembly: GCA_963574415.1. Classification (NCBI taxonomy): domain Eukaryota; kingdom Metazoa; phylum Chordata; class Mammalia; order Primates; family Tarsiidae; genus Tarsius; species Tarsius wallacei. The sequence continues at coordinate 13,254 of CAUYQG010276531.1, read as the reverse complement.
AATAGCCAAAGCGATTCTGAGCAAAAAGAGCAAAAATGGAGACATTTCAGTAGCAGACTTCAAAATACATCACAAAACTGTAGTAACCAAAACAGCATGGTACTGGCATGAAAACACATACATAAACCAGTGGAACAGATAGAGAACCTAGAAATGAAACCATGTATGTACGGCCAAATGATATTTGACAAAGGTGCCAAGAACACCCATTGGGGAAAAGGAAGGACAGCCTTTTCAATAAATGATGCTGTGAAAACTGGATATTCATATGCTGAAGAATAAAACTAAATTGCCACCTCTCACCCTGTACAAAAATCAACATAAAATGAATCAAAGACCTAATGTAAGACCTAAACTGTGAAACTATGAAAGGGGAAGCACTTTAGGACTTTTGTCTAGGAGAAGATTTTATGAATAAGACCTGAGAGACACAGGCAACAAGCAAAACAAACAAATTATATCAAACTAAAGAGGCTTTCACAATAGCAAAAATATGGAACCAGCTGTGCTGCCCATCGAAACTGGATTGGATAAAAATAAAATGTGGTACATATACACAATGGAATATTATGCAGCCATAAAGAAGGACAAACATGGACTTCACAGCAACTTGGATGGATTTAGAGTCAATAATACTCAGTGATCTGTCACAGAAACAGAGTACCACATGTTCTCATTCATAAGTGGACCCTGAACATTTACCATAATACTATACGAAAGAGATTGACAGTAGTGAGATACTGCCAGGGTGGAGGGGGGAACACAACATCAATAAGGGTAACTGATCTCACACCAGGCAAAGTGGGAACCAAAGGGAGGCCCAAACCATACCTGTATGATGTCCACTTGTATACCCAGTCCTGAATTGTACCCCACATCTTTAAAATAAAAGGAAATAACAGAGTAGAAGGAGAATCTACAGAATGGGAGAAAATATTTGTTACTATGCATCTGATGGGATTAATATCTAGAGTATATAAAGAACTTAAACATCTCAACAACAAAAATACTAAACAATTCTATTTAAAAAATGAACAAAGGATCTGAACAGAAATTTCTCAAAAAAGGACTTACAAATGGCCAAAAAATTTATGAAAAAGTGTTCAACATAACTAATCATCGGGGAATTGCAAATCAAAACCACAGTGAGGTTTCATTTTTTTTTTTTTAAAGTGAGAAAGCAGGATTTATTGAGAGGACAGAAAAGCTCCCATAGTAGGAGGGGACCCAAAGGGGTTGCCCCGTGAGGTTTCATTTTACCCAAGTTAAGATGGCTGTCATCAAAAAAGCAAAAAACAACTGTCAAGGATGCAATAAAAGAAAACTCTTACACAATGTGGTAGGAATGTCTTAGTGCAGCCACTGTGGAGAACAATATGGAAGCTCCTCAAAAAACTACAACTGGCACTACCCATTTTACCTAGCAATCCCACAACTGGACATTTACCAAAAGAAAGGAAATCAGGCCATTACCTTGCTAAGCTATGGTTGGCCATGTGCTCTTGGAGCTATGGCCAGGCCATGTTTTCTTAAGCTTTGGCCCTCTCCCCTACCTCGGGGAGGTGAATCTCCTCTTTAGTTTTTAAATAAACTGTATTTTCTAATCTAAAAAAAAAAAAATGAAATCAGCATACCGAAGAGATACCTGCACTCCCATGATTATTGCCGCAGCTACTCACAATAAGTAAGATATGGAGCCAACCTAGTTGTCCAACAACCAATAAATGGATCAAGAAAATGTAGTATATATACACCATGGAAACCTACTCAGCCACAAGAAAAGAATGAAGTCATGTCATTCACACCAACATGGGTGGAACTAGAGGAGATTACACTAAGTGAAACAGGAGACTAGGAAAAGAAAGTTACACACCAGTGTTCTCATCTGTAGAAACTAAAAGAAAAAAAAAGTCGAACTCATAGGTGTAAAGAGTAAAACAGAGGATACTAGAGACTGAGAAGGGTAGGGATGGGGAGGAATTTGTTAAAAGGTTACAAAATTACAGGTAGATAGAAATAAATTCTAATGTTCTGTACCACTGTAGGATGACTATAGTCAACAATAATATATTATGTAATTTCAAATAGCTAGAAGGAGGATATTGAATGTTTGTAGCAAAAAGGAATGATAAATGTTTGAGATGATGGATGTACTAATTACCCTGATTGATCATTATACATTCTGTGTATTAGAATATCTGTAGTACCCCATAAATATGTACAGTTATTATATGTCAATTAAAAATTTTTAAAAAGAAAATACGTATCAGGAGAAAGAAGAAAATTACTAATAATCCAACCACTTAGAAACATTAAATTTGAGCTTTTTGAGTCCTTTTTCTACACATTTGTATTTAATTGTTGAGTTACAAAAACATTTTCTGAACATACTATTTTATAACCTGCTTTTTAAACTTAATATATTGCACATACTTTAAAAAATTCCACCACATTGTCTCTTACATTATTTTGTAGTATTAAAGAACATCTAATGGTATGGGTAATTATATTTGTTAAATTTATTTATTATTTTTAATTTTTAAAAACTTTTTGTTTTCGCAGTCAGTGCTGCAGTTAATTATTTAAACACAGCCATGACGATCCAGTCCTAGTGAAAGGATATTAAAATTTTTACTTAATCTTTAACCTAGAGAATAATTTGGTGTCACAAATAAGGAGCAACTTACAGGGAAAAAAATCAGATTGACCAGTAAGAAAATAAATGGAGTTTCTTACAGAAACTGTTGCTAGTCATTGAGAAGCTGGAATCTCGTGAGCTGAGAGAAACTGTGGAAGATTTGTTGAAGATGTGTGAATGGACAGATGAACTCCATTACCAAGAGGCATCTGGCAATACTTTGAAGAAATTTTATTTAAAGCATAGGAAAGGAATATAGTAGTTAAACTAGACTATTCCGTAAAGCAGCAACTTTATATTCTGCTCCAAAATAGTGGAAACAAGCCAAAAAGAAAACTGTTTGCTGTGGTCTGAATGTTTGTGTCCTCTCAAGATTCATACATTGCAACCTAACCTTCAATATGATGGTATTAGAAGGTGGAGCCTTGGGAGGTGGTTAGGTCAGGAGGGCAGAACTCTCATGAATGGGATCAGTGCACATATAAAAGAGGCCCCATCAAGCTGCTTTCCCCCTTCAGCCGTTTGAGGACACAGCTAGAAGGTGCTCAAAGAACCCAACCATGCTGTCACCTTGATCTCAGATTTCCCAGCCTCCACAACTGTGAGAAATAAATTCCTGTTATTTACAGGCCACCCAGTCTGTGGTATTTTGTTATAGCAGCCCAGAAGGCCTAGGGTACTATTCTGCCATTACTTAAAACTCTGTTGTATCCAGTCTGAGAATACTGACTAGAGTTTGTTTTCTCTCACTAAGGTAAAAGTAGATCTGTAGAGGTAGGAGTAGGGGACAGGTATAAGCATATGTGTGAGATTCAATTAGAGAAGCAGTCAGATTTTAAGTGTGTATGTGTGCATATATGTATGTATGTATGTATGTATGTGTGAGGCTTTAGTATGAGAATTGGCTTATACAATTAGAGGTGCTAGTTAAGCAAACTCTAAGTCTACAGGGACAGGCATTCAGGAAGGAAAGATCATGAGCAGGCTGGAACCCTCAAGGCACGGACAGGAGTTGTTGAGGAAGGGAGAAATTGCCAGTCTAGCAGCTGTTTGGAGCCTCTTAGCTCAGACAAGGCCAACACACACTCTTTAGAAGAGTTTCTCAGTGAATAAGAGGCTAATGTAGAATAATCTCCCTTTTGATTAATTTAGCCAACTGATAGGGACTTAAATTATGTCTGCAAAACTCCTCCCAGCAGCGCTTAGTTTGGTGTTAGATTGAATAATTGAAGAGAAGTTACTGCCTCCCTTCTATCTTCCAACAGTCAGGAGAGCCTATCACTAATAACTTACCCTCACCAGAAACACACTACAAAGGGAATTCTGGGGACTGTAGTTCAGCCCAGCCATGTTGTGGTCACAAAGCTACTATATAGATATAAACAAATTTAAAACTTTAGACTCTAGAAAATGGGAGGGATATGGTTTAAATAATTTGCTTAGAAATTTTAAACTTAAGGTTCTTTTTGTGAAACTTCAAAGTTTTAGGACATTGAAATTGTACATTTTCACTGCAGAAAGTTAATTATCAATGTCTTAAAAATAACTGACTACTAAAGGAAATGAACGGTGTTTTAGGTCTTTTAAAATAATTGGGTTTTTTTCGCTCTCAAAAACATAAAACTTGTCCCTTGAAAATTTCTTCTGCATTAACTACATTTCTTCTTCCACAAATCTCTGCTCCTTTTAAAGTCTATATTATTAAGTGAAAAAAGTCAGATTAGAATACCACAGTACGGAATGACCCTTCTTAATATCTGTTATCTGTCTATTCAGAAATCTGTCTTCCATTCCATTCTTTTTTTTTGTTAGTACAGCTCCAGTTTTTTCAGATATCCAGCCTTTAGACCTCAGATCCTATCCCTAGCTCAGGGGTAAATCCTGATTAATCTAAGTCAACTGTAGTAATTCCATTCTTCTTGCCTGTGATAAATTTAAAGGTGGATGTCCTACTCAATAATATCAGGGCGGGTCTACTGAGGTGTTTCTGGGGAAGGATTGTTTTTGTTTTTTACTCTAAGAAGAGACACAAGGAAGAAACACCCATCTTCCATGCTGCATATTCTCTTCATATGATGCCTGGGGTACTGTGGCATCTATCTTGCAATCAATGAGGGGTGCTAGTCTGAAGACTGGTACAATGCAGTTACTAAAAACAGGGCGAGTTTGTTTAGCAGAGTGGAAAAAGGGAAAGAACCTTCATCCTTGGTAATATCGTGAGCTGCTGAATTAATAAACCCTGGAACTGCCCTACTTTAGGAATTTTTGTAGGTAACACCTTGATCTCTTAGAGAGAACATGGCACTGCTAGCCTCTTCCTCCCTCTCAGATCTTTCCCTGCCTCTGCCTTTGTGAACCACTCTCCATGTTTTCCTCCTGTACCTGAGGCAGTTTTTTCTTAGTCTCATTCAAGGGTTTCTGTTTCTCTGCCTATCCCCTAATTGTGGCTGCTTCTCTTTCTTCATCCCATTTTAGCCAACTCCGCACTTTCTTACTGGTGATCTCTTCCACGCCTTTGGCGTATGCCTGTGGTTTCCTGATCTGTGATGTCCCCTGATCACACTTACCTTGCGTCTCCAACACCACCTTAAACTCAGCATGCCTTGCACTTGTTTCTTTATCTTCAATCTGAGAATGGTAACATGCAGTCACCAAAACCAGAATCTTGAGCCTCCCTGGATTCTTTCGTGTTCTTCAAAATACTCCACCTCTTCCCTAGCGAATTCATTACCAGAAGTAATCCTATCAATATTTTATGTCTGCTCTTCTCTAATCCTCACTGCTTACTTTTTCCTTTTAATCTATGTCCTCATCATTGCTAATCTAGACTGTTACCACATGCCTGTCATTTTTCAATTTATAATTCACACAATCAACAGAGAAATCTTTTTAATATCAAAATCTGATGAAATCATTTCCCCTCCTTCCCAAAAAATCATCTAATGGTTTCCTATTGCCTTCAGGATGAATGCTAAATTTATCATTATAAAATCTGCTTTTATCTTCTTTACATGCCCACCATACCTGTGGAAAACTGCATACCATTTCCTAAAACCACTAATCTCTCTAAGCTCTGAGCGTGTTATTTATACCTTGAGAATCTCCCCCTAAAAACAATCCTTTATGGACTCCTTTATATATATAGAAAAGTAGAAAGCAAATAATAAATATACTCAAAATAAACTCAATAATTGTTACAATTTTGCCATATTTGCATCATATTTTTGTTTTTGAATCATTTGAAAGTAGCAGACCTCATGACATTTTATTCTTAATTTTTCAGTACACATTGACATTCAATTGACCCTTGAATAACACAAGGGTTAGGAATGCCAATCCCCATCCCCACACAGTCAAAAATCTGCATGCAGCTTTTGATGCCCCTCAAATGTAGCTATTAATAGTCTACTATTGACTAGAGGTCTTAAAAATAGCATAAAGTCGATTAACACGTGTTTTGTATATTATATGTATTATATTCTGTATTTTTTACAATAAAGTAATCTGGAGAAAAGAAAATATTGTTAAAAATCACAAGAGACCAGGTGCAGTGGTTCATGCCTATAATCCCAGCACTTTGGGAGACCAAGGTGAGAGGATTGCTTGAGCCTAGGAATTCGAGACCAGCCTAGGCATCACTGCAAGACCTTGTCTCTAACAAAACATTACAAAAAATCTCCAGGCATGGTAGCACATACCTGTAGTTCCAGCTACTTGGGAGGCCGAGGCAGAGGGATCACCTGAGCCCAGGAGATTGAAGCTGTGGTAAGCTGTGATTGTGCTACTGCACTGCAGTCTGGGTGACAGAGTGAGACCCCAACTCAGAAAAAGAAAGAAAGAGAAAGAGAGAGAGAGAATCACAAGGAAGAGAAAATACATTTACTATTCATTAATGGAAATAGATAGTCATAAAGGCCTTAATTCTTGTCTTCACATTGAGTAAACCGAGGAAGAGGAGGGGCTGATCATGCTGTCTCAAGAATAGCAGAAGTGGAAGAAAATCCAAGTGGACCCTTACAGTTCAAACTCGGATTATTCGACAGTCAGCAGTGTAGTGACATTCTACATAACTACAGTACCATTAATGAAGTCATAAGAAAATTAGTAGTAATTACAGAGTGCTTTTAATCCATTACTTGGTTTTGTTCAGGGCTGTGGTTGTTGGCTGTATGTGATAGACATCAAACTGAAACAGTTGAGGCAAAAATGAGAACATATTGGAAGGAATACTCGAGACCTTAATATATCTTCTGAAAAGTCAGGGATGCAGCTAGAACTTGGGAAAAACAAGATTCACTTTATCTAACACCACCACGAGTTCTCTCTGTTATTTCTGCCTCACTATGTATTGGCTTATTTTCTCACTGCCAATATTTTTCCTGCAGTGATAAGAAGAAATGTACTGGTTGCACTTCAGACTCGCATTCTGTATCTTCCCTTCATTGGGATGCACTAGCTTCTTTTTTTTTAGTTTGAAAAGTCTCAGAGTAGAGGAGTGATCACCTTGGCTTGGTTCAGGTGTCTACCTCACCAGGTATACCAGGCCATCTAGCAGTGGACATGTCTTCCAGGTGCTGTCCTATACGTATCAAGGTTTCTTCCAGAGGAAGATAAATTGTACTTTTTCTTTTTTAACTTTTTTTTTTTTTTGAGTTGGAGTCTCACTCTGTTGCCCAGACTGGAGTGCAGTGGCCACTCCCGGCCACCACAGCCTCGACCTGCTGGGCTTCGGCGATCCTTCTGTCTCAGCCTTCCGAGTAGCCGGAATTACAGGCACACACTACCAGGTCCAGCTGATTTTTTTATTTATTGTAGAGATAAGGTCTTGCCAAGTTGCCCAGGTGGGTCTCGAACCCATGGGCTCAGGCAATCCACTCACCTCGGCCTCCCAAAGCGCAGGATTATAGGCTGAGCCACCGAGCCCGGCTAAATTGTACTTTTTCAACTGGCAGCTACTCCAGTTGAAGTTCATGACAACCTCCTTGGCCTGTTGAATTCCTAATGACCAGCACTGCAGAGAATAGCCCTACTGTGTAAAGCAAGCCTTCCTCGATCTGCCTAGTGGGGGTAGAAACTGCCTTCTCTCTGCTTCCATGGTGTTTTATTAACTCCCAAAAGATTAGCTGGATCCCCACCCAAAATTTGGTTCAGATATCAAGACTCAAATCTGATATGCACACACACCAGCAGGATATGAAAAGGTTTATTATACTCAAATAATGAATCTTCTGGGGGAGACTATGGCAGACTCCCAAGCAGATTAAAAAAAGAGCTGAAGAGAGCAGAGAAAGGAAACTAGTTTGGTTTTCATTGTGGTTAGGAAGTAGGGCTGGGGTGGATTTGCATGATTGGAACTTCTTATTAGCTTTGAGAGGAAGAGTGTGTGTGGGGGCTTTCTTATTGGCTTGCCCAGATGTGGGGCTTAGGGTGAAGGGGTGTCCCTGGGACTTGAAAACTGTCAGCAATCAAGTATCAAAAATGAACTTAGATTTTTTGTTGCTCATGACATCATCTGAAGAGTTTCAGTCTCCTTAGTGAGGATGCAACTACCCTAATTATACCTACTGCCCTCTAGAATGTGGTTCCTAATAAACTGATCAAATTAACTTTCTTCAAAAATAGGCCTTTGGCAGGTACCATGACTGAACGCTGGTGATTCCAACACTTTGGGAGACTGAGGTAGGAGAATCACTTGAAGCCAGGAGTTTGAGTTCAGCCTGGGCAATATAGTGAGACCCTGCTTCTACCAAAAAAAAAAAATGCTAGGTGTGGTGGCCTATAGTTCTAGCTACTCAGGAGGCCAAGGTGGGAGGGTTGCTTGAGCCAAGGAGTTTGAGGTTATAGTGAGATATGATTGTGCCACTGCATCCTGGGTGATAGGATGAGACCTCGTTTCTTAAAATAAAATAGATCGTTCTTTGTTTTAATCCTTTTTTAAATTTATTCTTTAATTCTACCCTTTATTCCCTCTCACCTCTTTCTCCTTCCTTTCTTCCCTGTTACCCCCCTTCCCACCCCTTTTCTTCTCCACTTTCCTTTTCCCCTCTGTCCTTGTAACCGTCTGATGGAGGAACTTGAGCACCACTACCTCCCCTCCTTTTTCCTCCTTCCCCAGCCTTATGCCGGTGCGGTTACATGTTGTTCTGTTTCCATAACAACACCCTTTTCCAAACATTTATTGCAGACTATAGAAGATGCTCTGGGTGGAAACGTAGTTTACTCAATTCTTTGGTTTATACATTATTAAGTACAGAAAAACTTGGTTTCAAATCTAAAATTTAAATTGGGTACTTAATGGCTTTAAAAAAATGGACATTGAAGAGACTGTCGCTGAAAATGGAAGTCTTTATTGTTGAAATAAATTCAGTTTATGAAAGATCTTTTTTCCTAATGACTTTTTGACTTTTTGGCATTCCAACAAAATCAAGTAGGCCCTGTCTCTTCTAAAGGGATGCTTGGTTCTTCTTAGCTTTCAATTTCTACCTGTCCGATCTTTCTATAAAAGATTTTCCGCAGCACACCAGCTCAGCCTTCAATCTAAAATGTGTCTGGGAGGATAGTAGGATTTTGTGGTAATTGAGTGGTACAAAGTACTGCAAATTGATTTGGCCCAACTTCCTGCCAAAAGCTGCGTTTAACAGAGTCCTGTGTCACTGTCATTCATAAGGTTTATCTAAGGGCAGTAGGTAAGCTGTTTCTTCAGCTGTTTCCTGCCATTGCTGTGCTATCTTTCTGTGGCATAGGAAACTTGCCACTGACCACAAATTGTAACTTTCCTAGCTAGTCTCTAATTTATATTGGCTTCCTCTTAATTCTTTGGAGTCTCAAACTATTATAAAATATGGATAGTTAGTCAGTAGTTCTGCTGCAGCAGCACAGATACTTAACACTTTGGCTCTGCTGTCTTTGGACAGCCGATAATGGAAGCAAACAGGACCAGCACTAGCAGGCATTTGGAAATCGTTGTTTTATGTTTAAGTTTTATCTGTTCAGCCAAGTAGTCAGTCAGTCACACGTGCTTCTTGTGATAGGCAGAATTCTAAGATGGCCCACAAAATCTGGCCTCTAATGTACCTTCTCCCAATTATTCATTCGAGGACTAATCTAGATGTAGCTGGAAAGAATTTTGAAACTGTCATTAAGGCCCCACATCAGCTGATGAGAAACTCTCTGGGTGGGCTTGGCCTAATCCATGAGCCTCTTAAATCTGGCTTTAGCAATCAGAAACAAAATATTGGAAATCTGAGGAGAGAGAGGTATTTGATGTTTCTTTGTGTGTGTGCTTGTTTTGGAAATGGAAGGGCCATATTGCAAGAGACTGAGAGCAACCTGAGTTTTGCAACTGGAACGAACTTAGAAGAGAACCTTGAGCTTCAGATGAGAACACAGCTTGTTGACACCTTGCAGATTTTCTTCTTGTAAGACCAGCCATTCCCACAGAATTGTAAGATAATAAATGAGTGTCACATTAAGCCTCTAAGTTTGTGATAATTTACTACATAGCATAGAAAATTAATGTACTGTGTATTTACAGATAAACATATACCTTCCATGGTCCAGATTATGCTTCTATCACCCGGGGAATGAAAGGGGGGAGGGACAGGACAAGCTGTTCATCTGAGGTTTGTGAGCACATCTTTTCAAGGAGTTCTCTCTCACCTTCCTGTAATGTGGACTACCAGAGCTAGAGGCAGCCTGCCCTGAGCGCGCATGACTAGCATAACTTGCTGACATCCTTCCTGGCTCCTTCTTTCTGTCCTTGTTACTCCGAACTTCTTTGAACAATGTAAGTAAATGCCTCTTCTCTTCTGAGTTAAGGGTTCATGTCTATGGGAGGTGGCCCATGGTTTTTTTGGTTAATTCTTAGAAGAAAGGGCAAGGCCAGCCACAGGAGCATTGCAGATCAAGCATTCTGATCCACTCCCTGATTTCAGGCACTGGAACCTTCACACTTGTCTCTTTACCCCATAGTCCTCTCCTGCAGCAGGCCATCTTCAGTCCTGGGTACCCCAAATTACCTTTCCATCTCCATATTCGCTGAGAAGAGTTGCACTAAAGCTACACAAGGAAAAACATTAAGAACGGATTCACCCGGAAGTGAGACTAGTTAGCTTGCAGTCTGTTTGAATTGTAAAAGAGCATATTTTTAAAAAGAAAGCAAATTATTGATGAACTTTCAGAATGTAAGGGTGTTTTTTTATTTCTGTATACTGTTCTTCTTATATGTCTATATGAAGCTTGAGGAAGAAGACTCTTATCCTCCATATTGTATTTAGCAGCTTCTGCCTGCAGTATCATGGCTATAGTTTGAGGCCCCGGCTGAGTCTGTACTCACTTCCCTAATGTTTGATGGTCCTGTGCCCCTACCTGGGATTGATGAGTCTGTTGGTTCACGGGTCTGTCTAGCTCCAGAGAAGTTCAGGACTAGAGGCAAGGAAATTCAGCAGTCTGATTGCTTCTTGATGTGAATTCTGAAGATGCTCAGCTTCCTGCTCCCTAACTCCAAATGTGTTCTTAATGAACCTCCTCTAGATGCCCCCTGTTGCTGCCTCACAATTCAAGCCCTGGTTCCCACCCCCGCCCCCCATGGCCAGACTTCTAGGCAGCCGACCTTGTGATAGCTGGGCTGTAAGCCATGGAATGATTTTAGACCAGGATTTGGCTTTCCCGGGGAAAGCAGAGAAACTCTTCTGTGGGATTCCACCTCTGCAGGGCAGTCTATGGGTGACTGCTGCTGCAGCAGAGGGTTATCCGCTCTCAGTTGAGATACTTGAGGGGAGTTTATCTTCTCCATATCTTTCCCTCTTCTGGCACGAGTTGGTGACATCTGCAGCAGTGACCTTTCAGGAGAGCATGGCTAGATTTAGGCCTTGGAGGCACCAGAATACATCTAAGCTCAACAACAAAATGGTACATCAACATTTTAAAGAAATTCCCAAATGGTGTGTACATTAAAGCAGTACAAGCCATTATCAGAACCTAAAAAAAAGTTAAATGTTTACAAAAGACAGCAAGGAGCTCTTATTTACATAATTTATGGATCCTGTGGGTGTGTGGAGTAGTACAGAAAGAAGATATTGTTATTCTATTCCAGAAAAGACAGGAAATGTTAGAAAAAAGTTTAAGACTCAATTGTAAATGAAGCTGCAGAAGAATGAAGAAAGTGGAGAACTGGATTTAGATTTAGATTTAGATTTAGATGGTACTGATTATGAAAATCAAGTGAAATAATGGGACTGTAGTAAGAGCCAGGTTGAATACATGAAATTTTGACCAACTTTTTTCCTCTAGGGTTTTACCCAAAAAAAGACTTTGAAGTCCTAATGAAGGAAGTTAGGCAAGACTATCAGGAAGCAGACTAAAATTTCTGCTTGGACAGTTACCTGTGCTTTGAGTTTGTTTATTATAATGGCTATCTAACTGTAACACTCCTATCCTCAGTTCTCCAATATTCTATTTTTAGATAGCATTTGTTAACATACTTTTTTAGATTGAATTATTGAGGGATCAAATCACAGTTCATGGGCCTCAATAGCTGACTAAATGGGATTTAGCATTGATAGTTATATAAAATCAACTGTAAAAATAAAATAGCATTATTCTAATACTGGCTTCGACCTCCAGTGAACAAATGCATCCACCTCCAGTGAACAAATCATATGGCAAAGCCATCTTTACTGACATCTTTACAAGTCACTCTAAAGCCAACCAAAAAAAACCAACAAAAACAAAAAACTGTGAATGCTTTATTTCATTTTTATATGAAATAAAACAATTTAACAGTATTTAATAATTATAGAGTAGTGTATCTTTCCTGAGGATTTTCATTCACTGTAACATTATTTTTACCTTTTTTGTGTGAAATATAATATGTACACAGAAAAATGCAGACGACATCTACTACCCATCTCAAGGGCTAGAACATTTTCCAGCACTTGGAAACCCCCATGTGCCCCTCCCTGATCATGGTCTCATTTTTCTGCCCAGAATTAACCACTGCCCTGAATTTTTGTAATCACTTCTAGATTTTCTTTACATTTATACTACCTATATATGCACCTCTAAATAGTATGTTAGTTTTGCCAGTTTTTGGAATTACTTTCCCAGTTTTTTATTTTTAAGTACTTCAAACCTATAAAAAAAGTTGCAGGAATATTGTAGTATTCTTGTATACCTATATACCTTGTTAATCTGGTAATATAAGGGGGGACCCCCCCAAAAAATAAAAAATTTGTATTTATGCTTACATGTTTAAACTCCAGTCACCTTCAAAGTACTCTTCATTTGATTCAATACACCTATCAAGATGCTTTCTCTACTGCTCAGAACAGTTTTTGAACTTGTCAATTTTGTTGCCTTTCAAGTACTTCCGCTGCCTTTTTGTTTTTGTTTTTGAGTTGGCGTCTCACTCCGTCGCCCAGACTGGAGTGCAGTGGCCGCTTCCGGCCACCGCAGCCTCGACCTGCTGGGCTCCAGCGATCCTTCCGCCTCAGACTTCCAAGCAGCTGGAACTACAGGCGCGCGCTACCACGCCCGGCTGATTTTTTTTGATTTATTGTAGAAGATGAGGTTTCGCCTGCCCAGGCGGGTCTCGAACCCGCAGGCTCAGGCAATCC
>CAUYQG010276528.1:0-19276 GCA_963574415.1 Tarsius wallacei | reverse complement strand
TATCCTACTATATCTTTTCAAAAAAATTTTTATAAATGCCTATACCTTTATTTTAAATTTTAAAGATGTGGAGTACAATTTAGGATTATGTACACAAGTGGTCGTTGTATGGTCCCCACTTCACCTGGCTTGAGATCAGGTACCCTTATTGATGTTGTGTGCGTCCTCTCCCTCCCCAAATGCCTGCATCATATTTTCAGGATACTTCTGCCATGTGAATTCCAACAATTCGTTTATGTTTTGATGTGGTTAATAAAGTTCAAACCTTTGAGCTAGTTTTGTTTCAAATTTACCGGCTTTTTTACACTTCATATAAGAATGTTAACAAAGACATCTCTCTTCAATGAACCTAAGTAATTGACTTAACTTGAGGAAAATGCAAAAATGGAGTAATTAAATTTCAATTCTACTTTAAAGGATAGGGATTTTCATTAATGGCACCCTTAATATATTCTCAACGAGGCAGTTCAAGTTTGCCATTTATATATAATTGAAAGCATATATGTACATCATTTTTCTACCTCAGCTGCCACTTAGGAAGTCACTTTAGAAAAATGCAGGAAATTCCTGCTTTGGAAACCTAGAAAGTCTCAGAAAAGGGACAATTCTTAACTGAATTAACAAAATGGAGCTAGGCTTTCAAAAACAAACACAGAAAAAGAACTGTTCTTCTCTTGTTCTACCAAACTATTCATGAAATGGTGTTCTCTCACGACAAACCAATGTTCCTAACATTGCTTGCTTACTTCAAGGTAAACGTATCTAGATTTCAGCTGTTTAAGACTGAGTTACCCCTAGTGTAATGCCCAAAAGCATGATGGTTCTTTAAGAATACATTGCCCTTTTTCCACTCTGAATGTACTTTAAGAACATTTAATTTCATAGTAAAAAGGAACAGAAATGTTTTATTCAATTGTGTAAATTGTGTTGAGAAGATAGTATTAAGATTTAGCCTTAATATAACAATGGCGCGAGTCTGTACTGGGGCAAGGCAACTGTCACAGCAGTATAGGAAACAAAGGGCTTCTACATGGTCTAAAAGACACATAACAGATGACTGTAATGTGCACTGAACAGCTGATCTAGAAACATTCCTTTTTTAGAAATTCTATTCCTGAAATAAATAATACCATGCCAAATCACTTCGAAATGTACTTTTCCTTTGAAATCTTTATGTCTATCTGTAAACAATACAAGCAAAACTACTTTTTCCACCCTTCTCGTCCTACTGCAGATGAACATCAAAATGTAGAAAAATACAGGGAATGATTTGAAGACCAGTTTAACTCACCGCAAATAAACCAATTAATCTTTCATTTTATAGTCAACTCAAATATACCTAAAATACACTGGGAGGCCTTTTCTTCCCAGAGTTGGGAAAAGCTGGGTTGATGTGGCAAAAAAAAAAAAAAAGGAAATATCTTGGGCACACCTCATTCACTCAAGTATCCAGAACCTACCATCCAAGAAGGAAGCCAGAAAGGCCTCTCTGAGGAAGTGATATTACATTGGTGATCTGAGAGTGCAGGGGCAGGAAACAGCACAGCAGGCAGAGGGAATGGCATAACCACGGGGTCATAAGAAAGCAGAAGAGACTTGGCCTGCTTGAGTCACTGGAAGTCTCAAGCATGGCTAGCCAACAGTGATCAAAGGAAGAGAGGAGAGCAAGATAAGGCTGATGAGGTCAGGAAGGGCCAGAAAGAGCACATGAACCCATAATCTGATTTGAGTTTTAAAATCATCCTGGCTTTGTGGCAAAAATTAACTGGAGAGGTTGAGAATGGATGATGGCAAAAATTAATTCAAAGTGAATAAAGACCTTTTAGTGAGAACTAAAACTATACAATTCTTAGAAGAAAACATAGATGCAAATATTTGTGACCTTGGATTAGGCAATGGCTTCTTAGATATGACACCAAAAACATAAACCAAAAAAAAAAAAAATTGGACTTCATCAAAATTATGAATATTTTAAGCTTTAAAACAAACTATCAAGAAAGTGAAAAAGCCGTGCTCGGTGGCTCAGCCTGTAATCCCGTGCTTTGGGAGGCTGAGGTGAGTGGATTGCCTGAGCCTGCAGGTTCAAGACCCGCCTGGGCAACTTGGTGAGACCTCATCTCTACAATAAATAAAAAAATCAGCTGGGCCTGGTAGCGTGTGCCTGTAATTCCGGCTGCTCGGAAGGCTGAGTCGGAAGGATCGCCGGAGCCTAGTAGGTCAAGGCTGCAGTGGCCGGGTGCGGCCATGGCGACAGAGTGAGACCCCAACTCAAAAAAAAAAAAAAAAGTGAAAAGACAACTCAGAGAATAGGGAAAATACATCTGCAAATCACTTATCTGATAAAAAAAAAAACTATACCCAGAATAAAGAACTCAGACAACTCAACAGTAAAACTAAATTAAATAGTGACAAAAAGGTTTCAACAGATATTTCTCCAAAGAAGATAGACAAGTGCCCAAAAAAGACATGAAAATATGTTAACATCATTAATCATCAGGAAAACGCAAATCAAAACCACATGAGGTACTACTTCACACACACTAGGACAGCTATAATGAAAAAGACAGATAATAACTAGTGTTAATGAGGACATGGAGAAACTGGGACCCTCACACGCTGCTTGAGATTGTCAAGTGGCATAGTTTCTTTGAAAATTACTCTGAAAGTGCCTCAAAAGGTAAAACATAAGGTTATCATAACACCCAGCCAATTCCACTTACAGGAAAATACACCTCCAAGAGAAGTGAAAACTATGGTCACACCAAAAAAGTATACACAAATGTTCATCAGCAGTATTCATAGCAGCCAAAAAGTGGAAACAACCCATATGTCCAACAACCGATGGATAAACAAAATGTGGCATTTTCATTCAAGGGAATCAAAAGGAAAGAACTGATACATGCTTTAACATGGACAAGCCTTGAAAACATTATGCTAAGTGAAAGAAGCCAGTCTCAAAAGACCATGTATTACATGACTCACTTTATCGAGAATGTTCACAAAAGGCACATCTACAGAGACAGAAAGTAGATTTGTAGTTACCAGGAGCTAAGGGGAGGGTAACAGGCAGTGATTGCTAATGGGTACTGGGTTTTTTTCTGGAATGTTAAAAAATGTTCTGAAATTAGATAACAATGACAGTTGCACAAATCCGTGAATGTACTAAAAACTACCAAAGTATACATTTTAAAAGGATGAATTATATATTACGTAAATTATATCTCAATTTATATAAGCCAGAAAAAATGTGGGGGAAAAGAGTGGATGGCAGGCTATCAGCCTGGAGGCAACTGGAGAAGTTCCAGAGACATAATCAACTTATACTAATAGCAGTGATGGACACCAAGGAAAGAAGAAGAAATAGAAAGACATTAACAGGAAAATTACAAAAATTATTTAAAAATTCTGATTTGTGGAAAGGTGACAAAATTAGATACAAACTGGCTAACTTCTGGGATATGAGACTCTGAAATACTGAAGAAATATAAAAAACAAAGAGTATTTTTCATCCATCAAAAGGGGAATAGTAATAAAAATGAGATATACGATAAAGAGGAAATAATGCATCTCAGAAAATGTTTCTGAAACAGAATCACTCTTGATTTAGAAAACTTGGAACTGTGCAAAATTTAAGACTCTGAGCTACAAAGATATTTTAATTTATTGTAGAGACGAGGCCTCATCAAGTTGCCCCAGCTGGTCTTGAACCCGTAGGCTCAGGCAATCCACTTGCCTCGGCCTTCCAAAGTGCTGGGACTACAGACTGAGCCACCAAGTCCAGCCTAAATTTCTCATTTTTAAATACAATTTAAGTTCCTGACAAATGACTCCTTTTGCTTACAAAAAAAAAAAAAAAAAAAAGCCTTACTTTGAACCATATGTAATTTTAAAATAATGATTTTTCAATAAATCCTCTTGGCATTTCAACCTTTGGGAAACAAAGCCATTCTGGAGTTGGCAAAGCTTTACAAAGTCTCCATCATCTGAGACAGACTGAAGACAGCGAAGGTATAATGTTTATGTGGGTAAAAAAAGAATAGAGCTGACTTTCTCCAAGAAGGGAAAGCAAACAAACTAATCAAAAGGATTGATCAGTGAGGTCTCAGGAGAGCTGCAAGTTTTTCCATGAAATACCATCTCAAAGTTGCAATACCATTTTCTTGTCTTGCTCCAAAACACTCTAGCCAATAAACTCCCTCTTCTCTCACCATCATCCACTACTAAATGCATATTAAATAAGGAAACATACTTGACCTTGGTGGAAAATGGGGTTCAACAAAGCAGATATGTACACATGGGAATACGTGACTAGGTATCAAAATCAGTAGAAGTGACAAAAAGTGATGAGTTTAGGGAAGAGGGATCATTATGAACAAAAAATAGTCAAGGAATGTCTCTGCACAGGACAGGTCTGAGATATACTCAGAAAACCAAGCAGGTTCTGAGAAGCCCGACATCAGAAGGAAAAGAGTGCAAGGGGCTAAACAAAAGCTCAGGGTGGATTGAACAGATTCCTTAATGAGGAAAACAGAGAGACTGGCCTGCTCGGAGTCAAGGATGGAGCTGGGGATAACCTTAAGTACCTTGTCAAGTTTAACTTTAGTTTTGAAGACAATTTTAGACTTTAAAGGCTTTTGGAAGAACGTATCTGCAAACTCCCATGGAGTTAACTTCAGGAAATGGAAAATATTCTAACTCTCCCACAGGGCTCAGCAGTAGAGAATAGTAGTTAATGCAGGTTTTGGAGTCACAATGACGGCCTGGGTGAAGTCCAGTATCTCTGCTACCAAGTAACAGTGAGGCACGGGGCAAGTTACTTACACTGTTTCAGACCCGTATCCTCACTATAAAAAGGTTGCCGTGGGGAATAAGCTCCCACTAGAGCACTTAGAATAGTCCCATGAACAGCACGTGGCAAAAATATATAAGTACTTGATCCTGTTTAGAATTATCATGAGGTGACCACTCACTTTCTAAGTTATCAAACAAAATATAGAGATAATCTCATCCAGTAAGATGTATTACCTGAAATTCAAAAAACCAGGCATTTAATTATTCCCTACAACAAGTCACAAACTTTTGGACATTGTTATTGTCTTGCCAAGACTGTGTCCCAACCTTTTCTTTGAGACTAAGTGTATACATCTTACCAAGAAGTGCTTTACTGAAAAGGGAAAGCACATTGGCCAGGGAATTCAGACACTTTGATTACACTGGGTAAAGTGGAATTTCGAGGATCTCAAATGTAAAATAAGGTGTAGGTGGCCATTGCCAAGTTTGCAGTTCTATTGATGTTACACAGTGGCAGTGCACACACCTCAGGTTAACACAGTAAATGCTGAAAAAGCAAACATATTACTAGATACAAATTTAACTTCCTCAGAGAGAGAGCTCTAAAACTATCTAGGGACTGCGGGTGTGACTTTAGCATGCTGAACTGACTTCCTTAAGGAAACGAAATTCTGATGGGGCTGTAGCATCAGTCTTGCCCTGGGATGGCGGTCTCTCCTACAGCACAGTGAAGGCCTTAGTATTTACTGCTAAATAATTCTTTGCCCTCCCACAATCTAGTTATCCTGTGGCTAATATGGCTTAATGTGACACTGACAGACTTTAGTGTGGACATCTGATTGCCCCTGCCCCACAGCCATGCCCTCTTCCAGAGTACAGCAACAATTGGTCCCTGCGTTGTCTTTATCAATGGATAGGCTTTTAGTTGTTTCTCACTACTGTCACTGTGGCTATTATTTGTCACACTGCCTGACACTCATTAACGCCACCCTCTTTCCTTTTTCCCTTTCCTATCTCATGTCTCTCTCTGTGCTTGTGTTCACAGCTGCCATCTTTCTAATAGCATCAAACAGCTCTGGCCATCCCATCAGATCCCCTCCCTCCCTTCCCATGGGAGACCTATACTCACGGTTCTGAGTGCTCATTGTTAGCTACCGGACTGCCTATTGTGAGCAAGAGTGTGAATCAGAAATCAGAGAACCCAGGTCTCTGTCACCATTCTGCCACTCATAAGTTGTGTGACCTCAGGTAAATATGATGCCTCTTAGTATCTTTTAAGGTACAATATGTACACTGTCTGTTTGTAAGGACTGAAATGAGAAGTACATGAGTGCATGAAAGGGTAAAACTAAAGGGTACTCTGGAATGGTTTCAACCCCTTCTAGAAAAGAAGAAGTTGTTCCAGAAGCCCAAGAGTGCTGGAAGGCTGACCTCCAGAGAGCCAAAATTTTCTTTTACTTAATCCACTAAAGGCCTATGAGGAATTCTGAACCTCACGCCCAAATAAGCTCTCCAGAGTAAGAATATTTCTTGCACTAAGCATATTTACATAGAACTCTTCAATTAAGAGATGCATTATTTATGGCTGATGTGTTACCTAGAATGGTTTCAAAAATAACATTCCTTTTCCTTCTCATAAAAATGAAAATATAGAAAAGAATTTTAAGATCACCCATATCCCACTACCAAATGATAAATATCATAACGTTTATGAAATTCTAAGCTTTTTTCTGATTAACTGTTTATAAAAACGTAACATATTACATATGTACCTATTATTTAGCAGCTGGTCTTTTCCATGCAATAATATATAAAACATATCCTCAGTATTCCAACTCTTAGCAACTAGAGAAAATTTTAATCTATTCCAAATATATTCACATATGGGATAGTGATCTAAAAAAAAGGACAGCAGAGACCAACACAAAATTTTACACATCACACTTTCTGACTAATTTTAGAACCCCTAGAAAGAGTTCAATGTTTACAACAAGAGGAACTTTTATATGCTGGTAGAATTTAAAACTCCTGTAAATGCAAAAATACTAGAAAAAGAACGCTGAGTATATATAAGTAAACTCAAAACTTTCAATATCATATAGACTGTATCACCTAGAATACCAAAATTTTCCCTCAATTGACACTTTTTAAGATATACTTAGGATGTTAACAAATTAATAGAAACCATGAGTTTTATTATAATAAGCAAGACAGTCTCTACTGATAATTGATTAGAGTTACTGCCTTCATTGTTTCTCAAGTCAAATCTGCCACAGAAGCAAAAAAAAAAAAAAAGCTATATTCTAAGAGAAAATAATAATAAAATTTGTTTCTATAAAGTGAAAACCAGTTGGTTATGCGTCACTATAAATCAAGCAAGAGTTAAACCGTGGAAATATCAGAAACACTGATCATAATGGCCCATCTGCAACTTTAAGGAGTTCTACAAAACATGGGCATAATTTGTTTAATTATGAAGAGAATACAGGCAGGAGAAAAGCAAAGATTCTCTCCTATTTTTAATAAATTGGGGAAACTATCAAGAAAACGTACTCTTAAAAGTCATTACTGGTCTTTGCCCTTAGATAAATACTAGCATGCATTTTCTGTTTTAAAATATTGATGCCAAAGATAGAAAGTAGACTGCCAGACTTAGGGTAACGTACACAAGAACTTCAACAAACCAAAGAGGAAAATAACAATGAACAAAGGATTTAAACAGTCAAGACACACAAGAAATTCAAATGATCAATTAACACGAAAAGACATTCAATCTCACTAATAAATACATTTAAACAGAGACTATTTTCTGCCTATGATATTGACAAAAATTAAAGAGACAAAAAAATATGGAAAAACAAACATATCAAACTCTTGAAGGGCAATTTCGCAGTAATATCAAAAGTTTAAATACGCATGTCCTCCCAGCAATTGTGGTTTTATGAATTGTTCCTACAAAAATTGTAGCCTGAGGCATATAGACACTATATACAACCATGTTCACAGAAACATTACTTGTAACAGATAAAAACTAGAAAATACCTACATGGACTTATCACTTAGAAAATGGTTAGGTAAACTATGCTACGTCCATACTAAGAAATTTTATTCAGTTTTAAAGAGAACCACATGGATATTAAAATAATAACATGGAGGATATTTATGATATATTGTTGGACAGAAAATAAAGCAAACTGAAGAACCATAAATATCATAAGACATTTGCTGTAGAAAATAAAAATGATAGTGACAGTTATAGCTCTCTCTGTTTGTGTTTTTAAATTTCTTTAACCATGTACAGAAAATGATCTGAAAGGATAGACTCTGAACAGTTTTTAATGTCTCCCTCTGTGATTATGGATATTTGATGACAAGGCAATTTTTGTTATAAGCAGATGTATTACTTTTACAATCTAAAAATAATCAATAGAGTTCTTTCAAAAAATTAAAATGCAATATAGTATCACACTGAAATAAAAAACTTTACCTCAGGGCAGGGCATGGTGGCTCAAACCTATAATCCCAGCACTTTGGAGGCTGAGGTGGAAGGACTACTTGAGCCCAGGAGTTCGAGACTAGCCTGGACAACACAGTGAGACACTATCTCTCCAAAAATGTTAAAAATTAGCCAGGCATGGTAGTGTACACCTGTAGTCCCAGTTACTTGGGAGGTTGAGGCGGAAGGACAGCCTGAACCCAGGAGGTCGAGGCTGTGGTAAGCTGTCATCATGTCACTGCACTCTTGCCTGGGCAACAGAGTGAGACTCCAACCCAAAAAAGAAAAAAAAAATGTATCTCAGCACATATACTAGTAAGTTAGGCAGTTACATGCTTCATAGGTAAGCTTGGTAGAAACAGCATAATCAATATGATGATTAAACATCAAATATGAATATCCTGCTTACCTCTTTAGGTGATAAATTTTGTGTGTATACTGTCCCTTTTCTCCATCCTTCTCATAAGGTTCGTTCTTCAAGACTTCGATTCCTTCTCCACCACCAGTCTCATTCTTACTAGCTTCTGCAACAGAGTAAAGCTGCCCAACCTGATACTGAAATTTCAAAGAGCACAGAATTTCAGACAAGTCAGTAATTGCAGAAATTTCCTATGCTAAAATCTTAACATAGACAGTATAGAAAAGCATATCCAAACCACCTGGCATGACCATGTTCTATATGAAAACATGAATCAAATTAGAAATTACGTTTAGGGATACAAATATCAGGATAACAGTTTTAAGAAACACTGTATTTTATAGAATCTCCATTATTCAAAAAAACTGCCATATACAAATAGTCTGTTGCTACTATACTATCCAATTATCAAGAAAATATCCTTATAATGTTATTGTGACTTGTAAGAGTGATGCTTTTAAATAAGAATGGAACAACACATTTAATAACAAACCCTCTTTAAAAAGAAAAAAAACATGTCTTGACAACTGGTTCAACTTTCGAATAAAAAACATTTGCACTTTGTAAAGTATTTTTCACATCTCATTTAATTTCACAAAATTCTGAGAAAGGTATGTCAGGAATATAAGTTTCGTTTTGCCAATTAAAGCTAAGCAACCAGAATATTGTTCTCAATGACATAAAGTGTACCAACAAAAGCCTGACAATCCAAAGAGCCATGACAGTCCAAATTTCAGTAGACCTCTGAGGTCTTTCCTCCCCCATGACTTATGTATGACATGTCCAGTTCGGCCCTTACTCAGCTAACCAGAAACAGTATTGGGTGCCCAGTAATCTATGAAGTTTCCCAGAAAACAGAAACTTTTTTTTAAAGTAATATAAATATACATGTATTACCATGAAAGGCAAGAAGTTGTGACAGTAGTTTCTACTTCATTTAAGGTGGACCAAAAATCTCAGTGTGCATTAATACCAGTGAGTCAGCAGTATTGTTCTATGCTAATCTGGAACCACTAGTTCCAACAAATGTTGTAAAAAGCAAAATTCTTGATTTGTTCCAGTGACCCAACTATGGCACTCTGTCCAATCATTTTAAATTTGGCTAAGTCTCTTTCTTTCTAATATAGATGGCCTAAAGAAATGTTTTTCTTCTTTGTAAGCAACTTTTCAAAGAAAAACTACAAAATTCCACCTCTAAGTACTTGTAATTCAAAACTAACATTTTTAAAGACAAAAAAACAGAGGTAGTTGTAAGCTCAGTAAATATTCACATCTAAAAATCTCATGGAGACATAATGCTATCTTGCAGGCTAATTAAATTTAAACATACACACTCCCATATACATGATCTTACTCAATTTGGAAGGGTTTAGAAAAATGAAACAAACTTATTTCTTAAATGCTCCAAAAATAAACTTCCGCAGGGACTGCAGAGAGAGCCGTATTTCTCCTTTTGGCTTTCCATGATACACCACTAGGGTTAGTCTAATAATACCACAATCTTTAAATATTGTCAAAAATTTTCAACACCATCATATTCTAAAACAGGATTAGAATGTCTCTAAACCAAAAGGTAAATTTCATTTTAGTCGAGAACACACAGCAACAAAAATTCACATAGAAACAACAGTACTCCAAAAAGGTTATTAATGGACTGACATTTTGTGGCATGCTACTAGGCTTTCTCTCATTCCCATTTTTTAAGAACAGCAAATAGACACAGAAGGCATGTTTTTTAAATGAGTATAACAAAACTCTGAGAAGACTATTTTCTGTTACTCAGAAAGATTTCAACAAGCTGATTCAACTACCTGAAACCAAAAGAAAAAATTTAACAGAAACAAATACCTATTTTCCACATTCAAGTTCAAACAATCAACTGTGCAAATAAAGAATGGGGGTGCCTGGCTTGTCTGGAGTGTGTATTAGTACAGTGACTCCTGGGTACCACTGCGATATATACAGCTGTGTCCAAGTCAACACTAAACAGTGCCAGGCAGCTTTCCTTAGTTTCTGCATTTTTTTCTTTCTGTCTTCTGTCAGCTGTCACTTCTTAGGTTATCAGTTTGTTTTGTCCCACTTCCAATTCACTGCTTCTGATAAATGAGCAAATGGGAACTGTGTGCAAGCTGCACAAGAGCTCAGAGGGTTTTACGGATTTTGCTAAACATCTTGGTTTTCAGGACCCTTTTCTGCTTTATCCTCATTCTTGGCTGTACTACAGAAGGCTACAACTGCATGACATGCAAGCTCTGAATAGGTGATGTATTACCATGTCATGTGCAGATCGAGGAAGACAGTAAGCTCTCAGTTACATGTTGGTCAGACCATGTCTGGAATACTGTTTTCACTTCAGATCAACAACTACAACATATGCAGTAATGAGACAGCTGGTGAGGAAGTCTGCAGGTCATGTTATATTAGGCCAAATGAATGTGCTGGGAATTTAACCTTGAGGGCTTTTAAAATGAAGCAAAGAGCTTGGGGGAGTTGGGAGGCAACTACCATCAGAAAACCTGAAGGGCTACTATATGCAAAATAAAACAGGCTGATTTCCAATTAATCAAGTGGGAGGAACTGTAAGCAATACTCAAACATTACAGGAAACCAGATTTTGGATTACAGTAAAGACAAATGTTTAAAATGTCCAACAGTAAAGTAGGCTGCTTCTCTATATAGCAAGCTGTTTAACTGTAAAGTACTTAAGCTGAGGCTGGAGTCTCATTTCTCTGGGATATTGTAGAAAGAATCCCTGCACTAGACAGGAAGTTAAACTATCAAACTTTAACTTTAGACTCTACCAAAATGAGGCACTGAAATAAGAAATTCATTTGCAATTAATTATCTGTAACATACCCTAACTCGTTTTGTCACATGAGCTGGAATGAAAAGGTAAATGATCACTATGAAACATGAATTCAGATTAATATAACAAAGTAAACTACATATACCAATGGAATGAGGCAGAAGGAAGGACTTACCTCCTGAACAGAACACGGCAAAACCACACGACTAAAAAAGACAAAAGAAAAAAAAATAGAGATTATATATGAAAGAGTCAGTTTTAAAACACAGATGTCTAGAAAGCTTTTACCTTAAATTCAAATATACTCTTAAATCCAAAAACACATGAATGTCATTTATGGAATTGTCTTTGCAACGCCTACCGCCCTAAAGGGAGTTTTTAAATTGGGGAACTAAAACTATCATTCCTAGATCTCAATGATCATTTACATTTAGTGTCCTCATTGTACCAGGACCCCAAACAGCAGTTGCAGAAATTCTTGTGAGGAGTACAGAAACACAAGGAAACCCTGGGTTGAAAACAGCAGGGTATACAATGTATTACTTGTAGATTGTCTATCAGGTTGCCCCCGTGAAATTTTTAGCATGGTTTCATTCTCCATCTATATATTATACATTTTGTTTTTACGATCCATCTCACAAAACACATGTCTTGAATCGCATGATAAATACTTCCAGAAACTCTTCTCCCACTACCCAATTATTCCTTAAGTTTCAGAAGATAAAAATAAGGAGCCCTTTACAATTAATAAGAAAAGCTTTGCCATGGAAACTACACTGGACTTTATAAATACAATATCCCCTACTAGGATAGCTTTGATATAAGGTTGGTATGTGTTTGATCCTGTTGAAGAGTTTGTTATTTTACCTCCAGACTTTCACAGGGAAATTTCTTAACTTTTTTCCACCATAAATTCTGTAAAACCAAGGTCATCCCTGTATATC
The DNA here is from genome assembly GCA_963574415.1 of Tarsius wallacei. NCBI lineage: Eukaryota > Metazoa > Chordata > Mammalia > Primates > Tarsiidae > Tarsius > Tarsius wallacei. Next base: position 6,821 of record CAUYQG010276528.1, on the reverse strand, counting down.
AACTGTCTCATAATTAACTATAGCTGGTTTCAAGACAGCACTCCCTTTAGGGGACAGGGCCTAGTCCTTCTCAATTTCTTCTCTCCTAATGTTAGTTGATTGTCATTTTATAGAAAATTTCTAATAGTCTTTCTAATTCCAATTTATCTTATTTTTTATCCAATTTCTTATTTTTTATCCAATTTATCTTATTTTTTTCTCACAGCAAGAGTCATTTCGTTTATTGTTTGTGGCAATCTTCTAGACATAAACATTCTTAGTTAGCATCTTTTTTCTATCTAAAAATGAAGAAGGTAATATAACCCAGAATACTACATCTAGTTTTCATTCCAGTTACACTTTCCACCTACTCCCTAGTCTCCTGAAACATCTATGCCTGAATGATCACATCACCTTAATCTCCTACATATACAAAACATGTCTCCTGTTATTCCCTCCTCCTTGACTACTGGGAGTCATTTATCATTCCATCTTTCTGTTAACAGTGATCCAAAAGCAATGAACATTCTCAAAGTAACACTGGATACTAACTTCTACTCTTCATCAAGAACAAACGTGTAAGTCCTTCCATACCTAAAAATCCTAATCATCTTTGTCTCTTCAGGGTACACACTAAATTGTTCACTGTCTCAGTAAAAAGCATAAACCGAAGGAGGGGAAGCTAGAAAGATATAGGTTGGGAGCATATTTTCAGGGCCTGGAATACTATGGTAAGAAGTTATTAAATTCATTAGGCAATAAGGAATGCTGGCAGACTGTTTCAAAGGTAAGTTGACACCTATAGCTGACCCAAAGAAGTCGGGTGGTTAAAAACATTAAGAAGGAGCATGGGGAAAAGCGGTCTTTTGAGAGGCTAGGAAAGGATGGAGAGGCAAGAGTTAAAGTTCTCCCTGAAGTGTCACAAAACCAAAGAATCACTGCTGAGCCATGTTAACAAATACTCACTTGGCAGGAAGACCTCCATTTTTACTTTTTCAACTTTTGTTTTCTCGATTTCAATTGATTTATTATTTATCTCAGAAGAACTTCTTTCACAAATGAAAGTGACGATTAAGACCTTCTGAGCAAGCCAGGCTCGGTGGCTCAGCCTGTAATCCCGCGCCTTGGGAGGCTGAGGTGAGTGGATGGCCTGAGCCCGCGGGTTCGAGACCCACTTGGGCAACTTGGTAAGCCCTCCTCTCTACGATAAATAAAAAAAAAAATAGCCGGGTGTGGTAGCACATGCCTGCAGTTCCAGCTACTTGAAAGGCTGAGGCGGAAGGATCACCGGAGCCCAGCAGGTCGAGGCTGCGGTGGCTGGGAGCGGCCACTGCACTCCAGTCTGAGCGACAGAGTGAAACTCCAACTCAAAAAAAAAAAAAAAGACCTTCTGAGCAATGAATCAAGTAAATTCTTCAAGATTTGCTTAATAAAAAGTAAAAGGAGCCGGGCTCGGTGGCTCAGCCTGTAATCCCACGCCTTTGGGAGGCTGAGGCGAGTGGATTGCCTGAGCCTGCGGGTTCGAGACCCGCCTGGGCAAGCGAGACCTCATCTCTACAATAAATCAAAAAATTAGCCGGGCATGGTAGCGCGTGCCTGTAATTCCGGCTACTCGGAAGGCTGAGGCAGAAGGATCGCCGGAGCCCAGCAGGTCGAGGCTGCGGTGGCCGGGAGCGGCCACTGCACTCCAGACTGGGCGACAAGAGTGAGACTCCAACTCAAAAAAAAAAAAAAGTAAAAGTAACAAACAGACTTTGATTTTCCATTATTATTCTAAGAAGAGTGTTCACTTTTAGAGCAATTAGGAAAATATCATATATCTCTGAAAATCGTCATGAAAATAATTTTCCAAATACAATCAGCCAGCAACCAGGACTTTACGTTAATGGCAACTTCGTCTATTGCTCAAATAATAACTTGAAGGAACTCACCCACCACAAGTCATTTTTAATCTTTCAGTCATTACCAGAAATAGAATTTTTAAACAAACAAGAAGTGCCAAGGTGTGTTTTAGTTTACTGATATCTTCACATAGGAATGACCAAGCAATGAACCAAGCAAAAGAAACTTGACTTGAAAAGGAAGAATCAAGGCAAGTGTGATGGCTCACGCCTGTAATCACAGCACTTAAAGAGATGGAGGCAAGAGGATTGCCTGAGCCCAGGAGTTTGAGACCAGCCTGGGCAACATGGCGAGACCTCATCTCTATAGTAAAAAAAAAAAAAAAAAAACAGCCAGGCATGGTGGTACATGCCGGTAGTCCTAGCTACTCCGGAGGCTGAGAAAGGACTGCCTGAGCACAGGAGGTTGAGGCTGCGGTGAGCCTGGGCAACAGAGGAAAAGCCATTTATTTACTCAACAACACTGAGTACTTACAGTGTCCCTGACTAGATGCTGTGCCAGATACTGGGAGTACTTAATTAAATAAAATAAGAAACAGGCTCTACCTTCAAAAAGTCTAGCAGGCCATACACAGTGGCATGCCTGTAATCCTACCACTTTAGGAAGACCACATGGAAGGACTGCTTGAGCCTGGGGGTTCAAGACCATCCTAGGCAACATAGCAAGACCTCATCTCCACCAAAAAAATCAAATAATTAGTTGGGTGTGGTGGCACATGCCTGTAGTACTGGCTACCTGGGAGGCTGAGATGGAAGGATCACCTGAGTACAGGAGGTCAAGGCTGTGGTGGGCTATGACAGTACCACTGCACTCCAGCCTGGGTGACAGAATGAGACCCTAACTCAAAAAAAAAGTCTAGGATTAAAAAAAACAAAAAACCTAAAGGACATATATGTGAGGAGTAAACATCAAGAAATTTAATTAACTCTTTATAAAAAATAATTAGACTTGGGCACATTTAAACATTCATTACCTGGTGTATTTAAATTTTTATAATTAAAGGTTTACAAAAAGCATAGTGCATAAATTCCGTATGGGAATTGCTTGTCGTGAGTTAGCTTGATACTACTGACATAACTGTCAAAAGGATCTACTGAACACTTAATTCACATCTTTGGAGAGTGAAAAAATGTCTAATAAAAGAAAAATTACTAGATGTCTGATCTAAGATCAGTTCTGCAACTCACATGCTATGTCACTTGAGCCAAGTCCATTTCCTTCTGTCTTATTTGCTCCATGTATCTGTCTTAATGTCTGCCACGCACCTACCTACATCTGATATGTGTCAGAGTAATAAATGAGATAACACCTGCATGATATACTGTATATAAACAACTTGGAGATTTTATATAAATCCAATGTTCAGTACTACAGATAAGATTTGATTGCAGGCCAGGCTCGGTGGCTCAGCCTGTAATCCCGTGCTTTGGGAGGCCGAGGTGAGTAGATTGCCTGAGCCCGCGGGTTTGAGGCCCACCTGGGCAACTTGGCGAGACCTCATCTCTACAATAAATCAAAAAAAAAAATTAGCTGGGCATGGTAGTGCGCACCTGTAGTTCCAGCTACTTGGAAGGCTGAGGCGGAAAGATCGCCGGAGCCCAGCGGGTCGAGGCTGTGGTGGCCGGGAGCGGCTGCTGCACTCCAGTCTGGGCGACAGAGTGATACTCAAACTAAAAAAAAAAAAAAAAAAAAAAAAAAAATATTTGATTGCAAAACTTCATGCTACAAAAGGCAGAAATACATCTTTTTCTCAAAATCTCTGTCACTGACCAAAGTTGTAACTTTTCATCAACTCATTAACAAGTACTTATTGAACACCTATTATGTGCCAGGAACTATTCTAAAAGTTGGGGATATGGGATTGAGCAAAACAGCTAAGTTCACGAAGCCTACATGTAGAAAGAAAATATATCTAGTAGGAGAACAGAAAAAATAATCATGGTGCATGTCAGCTGGTGGCAAGAGCTATGGAGACCAATAAAGCAGGGAAAGCAAATACGAAATGGTGGGAGTTGCAGTGAGGTCTTCAGAGAGGGATTCCCCTGAGAAGGTCACATCTGAAGAAACCACAGAAGGAGGTGGGTTAGTGAGCTAAGGGAAGAAGAACACTTCAGGCAAAGGGGGCAAAAGCAGGTGGAAAAGCCTTGAGCTGAGCTTATTCCAGAGTAGTGGAAGAACAGAAAGGAAGCTTGGGAGGCTGGAATGGCCAAGAGAAAGGTAGAAAACGAGCTCACAGAAGAAAAGAAAACACTTGTAGGCTGTTGTGGAGGCATTAACTTTTATTCTCGGTGAGAAGGGGGTCCTAGGAGGGTCCCAGCAGAGAAGTGACATGAGTGACTTTTTAAAGGAGGGGAGGGAACACTAAAAATAAGGTGCCTGGAGATGACTAAATTAAGCCAAAAACATTTTAAAGAATTTAACATCAAAAGAGAACCAAAAAAACAACAAAGAACAGGCCATACCCCAAATCCCCAGTTGCCCAAGGGATGCTGACGACACGAGCCAGCTGTGACAGCTGAATATTCAATGCCAACCAGATTTCCCGTGATGTCCGCAGTCCTTGCCAGGAGCAAAAGCCGTTAACTTTTCAACAAAATCACTAGGTCGGCCTGAGGCACCTGGACACCCTCCCATTTGACAGACCACGTGTTAACGCCCCACCTCAACCCCTTGAAGTAGGTGGGGCCCAGGATGTCACCTCATCTTAAAAGAGGCGGAAACGAAGTCTCGAGCAGAGCAAAGGCTCTCCCGCCGGGCTGACTGGGCCGCCCAGGGCAGCGCGGGTCTCCGGACCCCTGGCTCCCGCGTGAGCTTCGGGGCGCCCGGGTCCCACCTCGAGTCCTCGCACGGAGCCTGCCTTCACCCGGCAAGCCCATCTCCCGCCAGTTACAAGCAGACTCCACCCCAGACGACAAATCACTGTCAGACTCAACGTGTCTCGCCCACCCTCGGACGGAGGCTCCGTCCCACACGCGGGCCTGGGGGTGGGCCCGGGGGTGGGCCCAGGCCAAGACCCACACGGGGGGTGGGGAGGGAGAAGGCGGTCCCAGCGGAAACTCCCGGCCGCGCCTTCCCCAGCCATGCGCTCGGGCCCGGACCCAGCCGCCTGCGCCCCGGGGGAGAGGGCGGCCGTGTACCCGCGACAATGCCTGGAAGGTCGGGGGGCGCGCCGCGGAGAGGCCTCGAGTGGGCCGGGGGCGCGGGGCCGGGAGCAGGGGGCGCGCGCAGGGAGCCGCCGGCCCGGCGCTCACTCCTACCACTTCTCAACCTGTAACTCTCCCATCGCCGCCGTCCCCGAGCCTCGCTCGCGCCCACGGACCCACTTACAATTCCTTAATCAGCACCATCTTCCCGGAACCCTCTCCCAGCTGCCGCCGCTACGCCCGCCACCGCCGCCGCTACCGACTCGCACGACGCCTGCGCGGCCCCGCCCCCTGCCCCCAGAGCCACGGCCGCGCCTGCGCACCGACACCCTTCCGCCGCGACCCGTCGCGTCAGGGCGCGGGGGGGGCCTAGCTCCGCCCAGTTCCGAGCGCCACCCCGGGGGCACGAGGCCTCCACTGCGGCTGCGCGGCCTGCTGGCGCGCGTCCGGCTTCTACTGCGGCTGCGCATGGTCGGCGCGCGCACGCTCTTCTGCTTCTTGGGGCTCCTCCCTCCAGCCGAGGTCCCTCGGGGCGTCCGTGCAGCTTACGCTTTCCGGTGAGTTTTGCAGTCGGTTCCCTGGAGGCCGCTTGGCGGTGGCCGGTTTTCGCCTCTCTCCCGCCGCGCTGGACGGGGCCCACCTTGTTGACCGACACCTCACTCCCACAGTCCACGTGAAGGTTCTGGAGCCCGCCGCGCCGGGTTCCCGGCCTCCCGGCCTCCTGCCCCAGCCCCGTCCGCTCAGATTCCGCGGGAGGAAGGATGTTCCAGAAACCCGGACCCGAAGCCTGGAGAGCGCCGCCGTCTGACCAGGCCTCGCCCTGCCGGGCCAGCTGCCGCGGGCACACGCGTTTCGCAAACCCGCCCCCGCCCGGGCATCCAGAGTCTCACTCTGCCTCGGCAGGGTGAGCGGCCAGCGCTCCTCACGAAGTCCCCGAGGGGCCGAGGGGCGCTGGCCCTGGAGACCCAGGCAAGGGGCCTGTGCTGGGGGCACTGTCGTGTTACGGGGACTTCTGCGTCGGCCTCCAAGCCTTAGCCCGGGGTCCCCGGCTTCTTCTGTGCCGAACAGGGTTCTGGGCAGTGGGGAAACAGCCCTTGTCCTCAGGGAGCTCACAGTCTAGAGGAGGAGACAACTTGCAAACAAACAAGGGAGAATTCGGGGTAGTAAGTGTTCTGCTGTGAGTCAGATGGAGCCACAGGGGAGGCAGAGGAGCTCTTAAGGCTGTCTTAGGAGACCGGCTGTGAGCAGGGGCCCGGCCCGTGAACGGGGAGGAACATTCCAGTGGGAGGAAAACGGGGCCCAAGGCTGCGGTCAGCTTAGGGTACCTAAGGAGCTGCTGGAGGGCAAGGGTGGCTAGAACATCTTAAGTAAGGGGGGAGAGTGAGCTGGGACCAGCTGGATCCCTAGGCCATGGCGAAGGATGTATATCCTTGGAACCAGGGGAAGCTGTTAAAAGGTTATTGAAAGAATAGAAATATCATCAAAACCTTTCTGTGTAAACCTCTGGCATACCTGATAGTGGGATACACCTACGGAGTTAGGGCTGCCTCAGAAAAAGTAACAGAAGTGAAATATTTGCTAGAAACTTTCTCCTAAGGCTGTGCCTGGGAGTCACTGAGTTTCTGCTGTATGTGATTGTTAAGCTAGTTGTGGTGGGGCAGGGATTTGAACCTACTTTTTCAAGTATTGATAATACATAAAGATACACTTTTTAAATATATATATTCACCTTGCTGAGCTCGTTAACTATAGGTGTGCTTTTGTATATTTTGTAAGATTTTCTATATAATATCTGTT
>CAUYQG010276525.1:0-14384 GCA_963574415.1 Tarsius wallacei | reverse complement strand
AAATGAACCTCGGAGACATTGAAATAAATCTGAGCCATTATGAAAGCTTCTAATTTATGTACTTTTCACTTTCCTTCATCAAACTGTTGAACTGTGGTTTAGAAACAATCATCCACGCCACTCAGCTGCCCCACCACTGTGCGTCCTTTTTCACATGCCGTGACATTCAGGGTGCTCACACAGCTCAGGTCATTGAGAACCTGATGCTTCTTTGGGGACTTCCATTTTCCAACACGCTCTCTCTTTTGTTTAATGCTTCATGGTTTTAGTAAGTCTGGATGGAGGAGGGATGGTCACCTACATCATTGTACATGATTTGGTGTTTTCCTGGCTTGTGAAATGCTGACGAGACAAAGTCACATTCTACTCCAGACTCATTCTTGCTAGATAGGAAGGGCTCTCAGATAAGTCACTTCTTGAAAGACTTAGGCTTACGTGGAATGAAATAAACAACGTAGATACTAGATGTACTTTAAAAAGAAAAGTCACTTCATATATCTAACACAAAGAAAGATGTGCTTACATATGATGTTGGATTCTACGTGTCTCTCTCGTAGAAAGCAGCTCAGGAAGGCATCACCTTCTGTGTCCACTATGTAACCCAGGGTTCTAGATAACAAGGGGCACATGGTGAATACCAGTGAATATTTAAATCAATGACTTGTTCTTGAAGAGGATTTTGTTTGATATTAAAACTGTAACACACACAACACTTTTATTCTGTTTTTATTTAATACTACGTGCCACATAGTATGTGTTAGGCATTGTTTTAAGAATTTTATGAATATTAATTCATTCGTGACCCCACTTCTTTAAAATGAAAACAAAAAATTAAAAAAATTTTTAAAGAATTTTACAAATATTAATTCATTCAATAATCATATTTTAACTAGGACTATAAGCTATAGATTTCAGTATTTGATATCATATAACATTTTAATTAGTATGTATTTGCTTTACATAAGATTTCTATTTTTTAATTTTTTCATATTGAGACTTTTTTTCATTTTCTTAGGCTTTTGTAATAATACATAAAAACTGTACATATTTGTGTGGGTACATGTGATATCTTAATACATGCATACAATGTGTAATGATCAAATTAAGGTAATTAGGATACCTCTCACCTAAAACCTTTATCATTCCAAATCTTATCTTCTAGCTATTGTGAAACATGCAATTTTATTGTTCACTATAACCCCCTCTCATGCTATTGGACTATAGAAATTATTAATTTTATGAAACTGTATTTTGGTACCCATTACTCAACTTCTCTTTATATCGTGTAGCTAACAGTATCAGATTTGTAGAATTCCCAAAGACTGCCTTGTTTTCATTGGCTAGGATGATGCTGTGTATACTGGTAATCTATGTGATCACGCCATCATGGGTCTTCCCCAGATCTGTGCACGACCACTGAATCTAAATCTAATAAGTGCAGCTTCTTGAACTTTAAGATCAGCCCTGGGATGCCTAACTTTAAACTTGTGTAGAAAATGTTTCAGGAATGGCCACGTTTGATAATGTAGATGTCAATGTCACAGGTGACTTAAAAAAATATTCTCCTAGTTAGAAGGTTTTCCTTGTTTATTTATGTATTGTGTATTTGTTTTTATCGAGCTATCTGACTTTCTTAGGGAATTTCTAGAATATTTGTTTATAGCCAGCTGTTCTCATTGTCCCATTATTGCTTAAGAAAAAGCCACTGTCAAATGAAAATTTTCCTGCCACTGTCTACCCTGGAACATACCCTTTAGAGGTGCACACATGAGATGCTTTGCTCTTTACCAACTTGGCATTGTGTTGTAGTATTTATCACAAGATGACTGGCGAAAATGAGACTTGTGTAAACCTCCTCTGAAACTTGAACATACTTGTCCTCATGCCCATCATCTGGCAAGTCTTGCACTTTTCTGATCACTCTTTGGGTGTCTTAGTGATAATTCTTCTCTGCGTTGATCTCCTGGCTTAGGCCTGGGCTATAGTGTCATCACTCTGCATTCTCATTAACAGCATGTGTTCTTCTCCACTAGACTCTGAACTCTCAGACAGGACAGCAGGAGTTTTTACATCCCCTGACTAAGATAACTAATGATGTTGAAGAATCTTTCATTAGTCATTAATTAATAATTAATGTTTTTATTAACTTTACCAGTATGCTCAGGAGTAGTCAAATCGTGGAAAACCTGACCTACTGATATATGGTATATATTTCTTCTAAAGTGAAGCCTCATTTAAATCACATTTTGCTGGCCAATCGATAACTAACCTTTAGACAGACTTCTCCTTTTTAGGGACTGAGCACCCAGAGAGGTTAATTAGTCATTAGAATAATTGATTTGGTAGGGAGAAAATGTAAGGTAATCAACAATAGAAAGGGATATTTCATACTATCATAAAACAGTCTACCTACACAAACCCCTCCCTCTGAGAACCTATTTGATAAACAGGTTCTAGTCTCCAAAAACAGAGAACTACTTTACCACAGTCCAGAGTGCAAAACCTTATTCTACAGAATTTCTTTGCTTCAGATTGAGTCACATCCTCCACTTTTTCTTATTTGATTTTGAATTCACCCATTTGCAAACTCTTTGGTTTCTCCTACTTGTTTAGGAAGTTATAGAAACCTGATAGAAGGGAAGAATCCTGCAGAACTGACTTAATCAGTTCTGTACTTGTTTTATTTCTTTTTATTTTTTTTTCTTTTAAATTTTTAGTGCTTCCTGGTTGAAGAATTTTTTCTATTACAAAGGTGTGCCTGTCTGTGAAGTTAGTATTCCACCCTTGTGGATAATTTAAAATACTTACTTTTTAGCGAGCAGAGAGGGGTTCTTAAAGGGTTTCAACTGGAATTGCAGCTGGAGAGTTTCCCATGATATGGGAACATGATGGGCATGAGGTCAGTCTGCTGAAGTCCATCTTCAGTGTTTATCAGGGGTGCCAAAAATGCATATACATTTTAAGAAATGTTATCTATGTATTACTTTTCAAAACTAAGTTGAATTATGGTAGCAATGTGTCGTATGATGTTCTCTCAAAAGATGGCATTAGTCAAATGATTGCTAGAGTCACCGTGTGATAGGCATGACAGTCAAAGAAAAGGCAGAAGCAAGGTTGTTGTATTCTCTTTTCTTCCTGTTTGGTCACCTAACCAAATCGCAATCAATGCCTTTCTGATTCTAGTCCGTACCCCACTTCCACCTTCTCTATCTCAGGGTCCTGTGTGGTCCTAAGTTAATAGAATAACATACATGGTCGTGATGCTTTGATTATGTAAATTCTTATATAGAGGAATAAGTATTTATTGAGTCTTAAGTATGTGCATGCTAAGCTCCTGTTTTTCCTTTGCATGCTTCCCCTTCCCTCTCCACAGCCCATCCCTAATAAACCCCAAACAGTTCTGAAAACCAGACAGACATCCCTCTGGTTTTCCCTCTCTCAATTTACCACTACAGAAGACTTCACTGCTTCTTGGACATCCTCTTTGTTTTTCAATTCTAAAACCTCAGCTTCTTCTTTTTCAAATAATCAAAAACAGGAGTGATTAGAAATTCACCCATAACAAAACAGAAATCTGTGGTTGAGGTAAAGTTTCCCAGAAAGAAATCTGGGTAGCCCTGAAGGTTTGGTAACGGCATCTTTCAGTGGGGGAAAATCCAGGTCGAATGTATGTTTATTTAGATATAATTTGCATATTTTTATTTAAAAGCTTAAATGCTCATTACTTTATCGATTATCTGTATCTAAGAAAGTATTTTACTATATTTATATACACTGGCATAGTTTTTTTAAAAAATCACCTTTTAAATTGATGCTACCATTTCTTCAATGTTAGTCATTTGAAGTATAAATAATGTTTTTGAATATTTATTACCCAAAGAGTTTTATTTATTTAGACATTATATATTCAAGCCAATATGTTGTGTGTGACAGCACATTTTCAGTTCCAATTAATACATGGTGGTTTTAAAAAATTTATGTCATTACTTTGGTGGCATCTGTAATTACATTAAATGGTTTCTATTTTTAATATTTTCCACTAACATTTTATATTCATTAAAATTCTTGAGATGATTAAATCTGAACTGATTTTGGCTTTTATTTATATGAAATTCTTTATAGAAGTATTTCATATAAATTATTAACATTTTTCTCTCTGCACAGGACTGATCTGATTTTGGAATATTTAGTGAGTTTAAAATATATGTTCGATCAATTAATGGGCGGAGTTGTACAACTTGTAATAATTATAAAGATAAAATTTATTTTAAGCAAAGAAAAATTATTGGAAAAATACACATGGAAGCTCTCTCTAGAAAAAACAATGATATGAAAAATTGCTTAACCTGTATCATTTAAGATAAGTAATTCTCTTTTATAATTTTTTTATCAATAAGAAAACTGCATCATTTTACTCATTGAGTATATATGAGAAATGTATTTTTAAACTGTTTTTATAGTAGGTGGGCCATGTTTCTGTCTTCATCTAATATACAAAACTAAATTACAATATGTTGTTAATAATCCCATGAATATTTTCTCCTCTTACTTGAATATAGTATAGTCATCTAAGTTTATGAAACATGCACATATGCACTCAGACATATGCACATCAATATGATATTCTTTGTAAGCTATTATAGGCAGTCTAGTTCAGGGCTTTTAATGTCTCCTTATACTCTGATTTAAAAGAGAAATTTCAGAGCTTAGGGCACACACTGGCATACGTTTTGTACATCACAATGCATTTCAGTGCATACTTTCCAATCAGCAGGCTGCTGTAGATAAGTCGATGGGAATATGGCTTTGATTTTCATTACTGTACATTCAGTTGAGGGTGGAGTCACTATAAATCCTCAGAGAATGACACAGCACAAAAATTCAGAATGTTTACTTTGCTCTGTGTACCCTCATGGTTGATCACTTACTTAGCCAATGTCCTGTACGACATGATGCTGGATTCATTTATCACATATGTTTTACAGTCTGGTAGGAAAGCAAGTTACATACACATCCCAAATCAAAGTGTGATGAACTCTACAGCGTTATCTCTCAGCAACACTTGATAATTGGATTAGATAGGGCATAGACTAAATGAACATGACAAAATGACTCCCAATGCACTGCCAGAAAGAAGTTTGCTTCTCTGGCTAAAAAGAAGTTTGCTTCCTCCCAACCCCAGTTCAGGGGTTACGTGGGCAACCATCCTCTAGGTGTGGTAGAGAAAGCAGAGATAGATGGAGCCACACATGTACATGCCAGATCTCCAGAGGAGAGGAAAGGACATGAAGGGGAAGTCCATCTTCACTCCCATCACCCTTTCCCTCTCTCAAGCTCATTTGTCCACACCTAGCTGTGGGAGAGATGTGGTCCAATCATTCCCTCTGTGTGGCCCTGTGTTCAGTGAAATCCTGATGGTGGGAGGGAGGAGTTCTGTACCAAAAAATAAAATAAAAAGTGAAGAATAACTACTGAGAGACCATTAGCAGTCCATCTAGTGAAATGTCCACAGGCAGAGATGGGACTAACATTCAGATCTCAGGAAACTTCTTAAACAAGGCTGTAGGCACTTCAGGGAAAGCAATTTCGCAGTCCTCTTCTTGGCATCCTGATCTATTTCTGAATGCAGGATAATATGGAATGAACAGATTTATGTTGAATAAATATATTTTATTTTCCTTAAATTATCCTTTGTCATAAGTATGTCCACTCATTTCAGGCCACCCAATAAATAATCCAACTTATTAGTAAAATATATTGAATATTTTTTATAAAAATGAGAGCCATAGAACACACTGGTTCACCCTCTAATATAAGCCTCCAGAGACTTTTATGTCCAAATGAAATTCAAGCAACCAATACAAGGCTACTCATTTTAAACTGCATATGATGAGTTATTTTATTTTAACTTGCTCTTTTGTGGGGGGAGAGGCATGATTTCACTTAGAAGCAACTACAGCCATGACACATCAATTCTATAGTGACAAAAAGGAGATCAATTCTTGCTTGGGTCAGGGGAGAAGATTGAAGACTGGCTGGGAAGGTCATAAGAGCTATTTGAGATGATAAAAGTTGCTTTGTATTTCAATCGCTGGGGTGTTTCATAGGTGTATGTCTTGTGCAAACCTTGAGCTTCTGTCTGGTTCCCCACGGAGGCATGCCAAAGGTGGGTGGTGGAGCGGTCCACTCAAAAGTGCGGGGGCTAAGGGAATGCACTGTTGTAGATAATTTAAAATAATAATAAAACTGACTAAAAATCAGTCTAATTGTTGTTATTCTTATTCTCATGCATTGATAATTCTCAACAATAGTAGAGTTAAAATACTTCTCTATGAAGAAGTCTTGCTAGTCTAAGTTGTGATTATTGCTCCTGCTATTGACTTTTTAGTAACATATTTCCAAGCCTCAGATCTTCATTAACCACAAACGAGACCAAGCAGTAGCCTCCTGAATCATATGCCCTCATGCCAGTGTCTTCTTAAGACAACCTGCCCTTCACACAGCCACCCAGGGCTCCTCGGACTTAAGGCACTCACTGTGTCCCTTACAGAAGAATAAAGTCATTTCTCTAGCTAGGAACACTAGGGCTTTCAGGTCTGGATCTAACTCTGCTTTTCAGACCTACCTTGGCTGCTTCTCACAGCTCCTCCTTCAGTACGTCACACACGGTGGTCCATATGCCACTGCATTGGAGTCACTGTGGTACGGAAGGTGGTTAGGTCCTTCCCCAATCTGCAGAATGAGGATAGCTTTGAAGGCGAGCTCTGGGGCTCCTAAATAATCTTTTTCTTTTTTTAATACAGGGTTTTTTAAAATTTTTATTTACTCTTTATTTTATTTTATTTTTTAGTTGGAGTTTCACTCTGTCGCCCAGGCTGGAGTGCAGTGGCATGCTCACGGCCACCACAGCCTCAACCTGCTGGGCTCAGGTGATCTTTTCACCTCAACCTTCCAAGTAGCTGGAACTACAGGCTTTTGCGACCACGACCAGCTAATTCTTATTAATTTATTAATTTATTAATTTATTTATCTATTTATTTATTTAATGTAGAGACAAAGTCTCGCCAAGTTGCCCAGGCTGGTCTTGAACCCCTGGGTTTAGGGAATCTTCTTGTTTCAGCCTCCCAAAGTGCTGGGATTACAGGCTTGAGCCACTGCGCCTGGCCCTGTATTTTTTGTTTCTTTGCTTTTTTTTTTAAACTTGCTCTTGTACCATGTGGCAATGAAATAATTATTTACCACATTGATAAAAAAGATGCACCTTCCTGATTAGAGGAGGATGACTGCCATCAGAAACTTTTTCCTATGGATATCCTCTAGACATGCCTTATTGGTTGAAATACTCAGTGCATGTGGAGAGAGAGACTAGACTTTAGTGTGTTTCAGCCTACTTCCTCAGATTTGATGCCGTGAAGTCCTAGTAAACTCAATGTGCAGACACTGGTTAAACAGCAGTTATTCTCTACTGCACCCAGATCCTGGTTAAAGGTTATCAGAGTTCATGGTGAGCAAAATCACCCCTCACTCTAAGATAATCAACATTTCTGATATAGAACAGGGGGAAGACAGGTCTTTGACAATTAGGTCATATAGAAATAACATACATAGGAGTGTGATCAGCATAGTTCCTGTGCATACTGTAAGTGCTCAATATATGTCAGCATTATCCTCGAATCTTTTGCCAAGAGACGGGCCTTGCCCTGTCTGGAACTCCCCCACACTTTCAAGAGTTGTCCATGATTATACAGGCCAACCACACCCAGGACACGCTGAGTCCAAGCACAGACAGCAGCTGGGCATTTTTGTCTTCCTTTAACCATTGTTTGCCTTCTTTGTTGATTTTTTATTTATGTATTTTTTAATTGACCTTTGCCACTACAGAAAAGTTATCCTGTTCACCATTTTAATAGACTTTCCTAGAGCCCGTGGATGCACATCAAACTTACTTTGCACTTAGCACTTCTGAACAAATCTGATGTCACTAGCTTGCTTGTTAGAATCGCTTTTCTCTGCTCATTCTAAATTACACTTTGTGCTAGGTCATGGAGATACGGAACCACCACAATGGTGCATTCATTTTGCATTTGTAGAGCGCTTTTAATTCTGCCAAGGCGTTTTCGACTTTGCAGTCTCACTTAACTAAATTATGCTGCAAGATTGGACCTGCACTCCAGGATCATGCCAACATTGAAAGAAACTGCCTATGCTGGCGTTACTTGGTCACATATTTTTTAAAAAACTCTTCAGAACTTAGATGAGCTTTTGTGCAGGTTTTGTGAAACTGTTGGAGAAATCCAGGAAGCTTGGCATTGTTCCCACAGCCTTAGTCCCTAGGAGGGCTGCTGTTGTCTACAGATTCTCAGCAGGGTTTCTGTTGCTCTTTCTTCTTTCTACTACTTGTCTTTTTTTCTTTTCTCCCCTGGTTCTCCCTTTCAATAAAGCAGCTGTAACTCAGGGCACTGTACTTCAAAGAAAAGCAAGAGAAGATGTCTATCATCCTGTGGGGGTGAGTTTCCTCGCCCCTTCATCCTTTTTGCTTAGGCCATGCTACTCATACTGCATTGATAACCTCTTTCTCTTACCAAGTAAGGTAGTCCTTACCATTGATATAAATAAGATTTGTGTAAAGTTAGGTTTTTATTTAATCTTGATGTTTTAGAAAATTCCCTTTGAGATTCAGAACTTTCTGAAAAGATAAGATTTGATACCTGAATAAAGACAGTAATGCTACTTTTGGGGAACTCAGAATTCCATACCCATTTTCAGTTAGGGCATTCACACTATAATGAATTGATTCACTCATTCAGTAATTAGTTAATAGAATCTCCTTTATACACCAAGTACTTTTGAAGGTGCCATGTGTAGAACCAGCCTAAATCTCTACTTGTTAAGGTGGGCTTCCCATCGTTCCACCTTTCCAAAAAGTATAGGCATCAAAGAAACCTTACAAACACGACATCAGCCAAGTAGTCAAGATCAACATGTATAATGTTAAGCCCCATTGACAGTGTGTGTCCTTGGTATGTTATGATGGGAAGGGTATTTTACCTCTGTGATCTTCTGAACCACTCATGACTTGATCTATCAATGGAAGACTTCGGAATAATTCCAAATGAGGGATATTCTACAAAACACCTGACCAGTACTCTTGAAGACTATCAAGCCTGTTAAAACAAGGAAAATTTGAGAAACTGTCACGGCCAAGAGACACCTAAACAGAAATGACACACAAATGTAGTGTGATATCCTGAATGAACATCTGAAACCAAAATAACACATTAAGTAAAAACTAAAACATTAAATGGGGCTTAAGTTAGTAATAACATAATAATATAGGTCCACTGATTTTAAAAAATGTATCATACCGAGGTTAGATGTTAATAATCATACTTTTTAAACTGACTGCAGATTATATGGGGATTCTCTACTATTTTTAATTTTCATGAACCGTAGGTAATTTGCTATGAAAATATCCATAAAAACAACAAAAACTGCAACAAATTCTGACTGCTCACATTCTTTTTACCTTTGGGAAGTGTATTCAGATATTAGTTTAAATCTTTCTTGAAATATTTATCAATTAGGAATGAATAAAATACTGGAAAATGAGCAAATGACCCATGTCTTTTTAGTAGGAAAAAGGGGGTTTTATCTCTAATACAAAGAACAGCACTCTCAGGATGGCATGAAACAAGACGTAAGGACTATGAATAATATTTTTGGAAACGCAATTCTAATGTTTACAAGAATATGTAAGTCAAACTAAAGATTCAGCTATGTGAGTATTATTAATTGGGTATGATCCACTACCTCATATTTTTATTCAATGTCACCTCCTTTTGGAGATGTTCCTTTACCATCTAATGTAGAATCCCATACCTACCAATTCCTGAGGAAAAAAATACCTTTTTTTTTCTTTATGTTTCTCCAAAGCATTTAAATCAGATGACCTATTATACATTTTATTTTTTACTATCTTTCTTCTTTCTGCCTTCCCCAAACATAGCTCAATGAGGGCAGTATTGCTTTTCCCGTACCTGGAAAAATATTCTACACATAATAAGCACTCTATAAATACATACTGAGTGAATGAATGAATGAATGAATGATGTTCCACATTGTTGCCCTCTCATGTCCTCCTCTTTTTACTAATCTCTGCTAACTATGATGGTTTGTAAGAGTTCCCTGGGAGTAATATCAATTCCATTTCAATCTTACTTTTTCCAGAATTTTTTCTGAACTTCGAAGATTGTTCTAATTCCATAGACAAGACATTTCTAGGGACTTTGGGTAGAAGATCTTTTTGTATATAGAACATTTCACTCTATGTCTCTCTTTTTCCCTCAAATACACACCTAATGTTCAGGTGGCCTTTGATGAACACTAGTGTCAGATTGAAATGTAAGTAAGTTTCTACCAAGCAGCAGACCACATGCAGACCAGACTGGTGCTGAGAGGTGATCATGATACAGACGTAGGCTGCACTGGCTTCAGTCAGGGCTTCCAGTTGCAATCCAGTGTCATAGAGACTACGTAGAAGGTGAAGCTGTGTCCAGATTAAAGATCATATTTAATGCTCGTTTGGATCCCGGCAGTTTCCTCTGTGTGACAATCTTGTAGCCCTAAGAAATGCCAGTCAGGGAGGTATCTGGAAGGAGAAGACCATGGGATCTGGAGACAGACAACGATGGGACCTGACAAAGATGGAATCTGAGTCAGGCCAAGGTGGAGTCAGAACTCAGCTTTCATCTCAGCCTTGATCCAGTCTTTCCTCATCTTTGGGTGTTTCCTTGATTACCTTCTCTGCAGGGATCTTGTGAGAATTCAGGAAAATAACACATTACATGCCTAGTACTTATAGTGTAATAGTCATTAGTTCACTTTCTCAGTAGGCTGGAAATTAATTAAAATATACGTGTGTGTATCATAGTGAGAACCCCAAAATAAAGTTAAATGATTCACTATTAATTTAAATAATATCTAAATATTTTAACCAAATGAAAATCACTTTCACATTATATATTAATTATAACCAAACAGTTGTTCTTTATTTTGATGGAATTACTAAGGATCAACAATCAACAGTAGATCTTCAGAAGTTAAAAATTCTTGAATCCAGCCCAGTGCAGTGGCTCAAGCCTGTAATTCCAACACTTTGGGAGGCCGAGGTGAGAGGATTGCCTGAGCCTTTTTAAATTAATTTATTGATTGTAGAGACGAGGTCTCACCATGTTGCCCAGCAAGACCAAGCCTGGGCAACCTGGTGAGACCTCGTCTCTACAATCAATAAATTAATTAAAAAATAGCCAGGTGTGGAGGCGAGTGCCTGGAGTTCTGGCCACTTGGAAGACTGAGGCAGAAGGATCTCTGGAGCCCAGCAGGTTGACGCTGGGGAGGCCATTAACATGCCACTGTACTCCAGCCTGGGTAACTGAGTAAGAGTCCAACTAAAAAAAAAAAAAATCCTTGAAGTCAACAAATGCTATATAGTATGAAAAATTAAAGAACAACAAAAAACATACTTTATCCTTTCCAAAAGACTCAATTTTTCATAAAGCATGAGCTGTTTATGTAAATTCAGTAACAGAACCTACTTTTAGGTTCAAATGAATATGAAAATAGTAAATTAAGAATATACCCATTCCCAGTGAACCCAAATTGTTTATGTTCATAGCTTTAGGACTATTTTTAGAAGAGAACTACAAGCACAAAGAAGAAAAATTAAATCTGATTAGACTGAGGAACAGCCAAGAATTTAGCAATTCGAAATAAAAGAATGCCACATGACTTTTATATTTTATAAGCTTCTTTTATTATTTTCTATACATAAGTGTATTAAAATAGAAAGAACTGATTTTTAAATCTAATCTCTATAAGTATGTGTAAACACACATACACACACACACACTCATAGAACACATATAATCATAGAACCATTATTTTGAATTATGTGCACTTTTCCATGCAAGAATCTAACATACTTGTGTGAATTAGATGTACATTTTCTCTGCAATGTGTAATACCTAAGTGTGTATAAGAGCCTAGGCATAAAGATCCCAATTAAACAAAAAAAAATCAATAATTCAATGACCAGAGTCTGAAAGAAAAAAAAACGTGATGGTGAAGATGCTACAACGCCATCTCTTATAATGTCTGAAAATAACTTTAATGCATTCAATTTAGTCTTTGTATTTTATAGTTCACTCATGTTCACAAGTTTTATTTTAGTCTTTGCATTTATGGTGATTACTTTGAGTGCTGGTTTCGCTATTTAAAATTGTTTCTGCTACAATCTACTTGCTAAAGGTAATTGGTCCTTTTACTAAATTGCCACTAATACCACGAATATTCTTGGGTTTGTTTCATTCTAAAAAAAATGCATACTTTCTCTTTGAGCTGCCTTGGGCCCATGTGATGCCCATAGAACTGGATCTGTCCGGCTCCATCAGCACAGCACTCCGACTCTGGCATCCGTGGCTTGTCCGGCTGCCCCAAGCCTGTCATCTTCCTCCTCTTGTCACCATAACCATCCATAGCACAAATGCAGCTCTGTATTAAAATGTAGCATCCTTGAAGCATTTTATCTGCTCAGATCCTATACAATTGACGATCTTTTAGCTTGCCTACACCTGCAAGGATAACGTTTTTTAGTATATTTGGGGGGAAAAAAGAGAGAGAGACTTTGTCTCATTTTTATCTCTGAGTTAGTTAATATAACAGCTGTTTGGCTCCTCCGAGCCTGGGGACCCCATGCCACAGCCCACCGCTGTGGGGCTGGCTGTAGGGGAGCAGCACATTGCTCTGCGAAGACCACTCAAAGTCCCTCCCTACTGCCCTGCCTGTTGCCTCCACACAATATCCTGGGCACAAGACATCTCTGTAACAGCTTTGTTCCTAAACTTGAGTTTTAAGGCGAAATGGTATCATTATAACACAGGAAATACAAACACCTCCATGGACTAGATGTTAAATATGATGATTAGATCCCATACGGACATTTTTACAAATTAACTTTTCAGAGAAGGGATTTGACAGCTGGCAGGAATTGAGGTGCCTCCTTCAGGGTGATGTAGGTCCAGGCAACAGCCTCCCATCCGATGATTGGGTCATCCTGAGCTGGAAGACTCTGGGTTCTCACTCTAAGCTGGATAATGCTGAAGGACAGTCCAAAGCAAGAGCTGTGTATGTAGAATTCCTGGCATTGTTCTCAAAACTTCTTGAAGATTAAAAAATATAAATAGCAAAAGAAAAATCAGAGAAATTTCACCATAGCAAGTTTGTTTGTTCTAAGACTTCATTTTCATCACAATGATTATTAATTTTTTAGAGATGTGTGGTACAAGTGAGAATCTGCTACTTAAGTAGGTTGCATGCAAGTTAAATTTGGGCTTTTGGCTGACCCTCTCTCTCCCTAGTAGTGTACCAGGTACCCATTATGTTGCCCTGCCATGTGTCCCCCTCCCAACATAAGCGAAGGCAATCTATGTCCTGACTTTCCCTGCTCTAAGATTATTTACCACCAAAGAGGCTTGACTTGATCTAACAGGGTCCTGGAGGACTGAAGAAAGGTCTGAGACCTTTGACTGCTTGCACTTCCTTTTCTCTCTCTGTCGCATCCTGCTGGCTTTCCTGTCCAAAAATGTGTACTGTCACCCATGGACCACCACTCCTAGAATTAAGAAATGCGTGTGGTCCTATGTTATTCCAGTTTGGCCATTCTACCTTCATTCCACCTCGTGCGGCAACCACCAGCACCATGTATCAGGCTACTAGAGCTTACAGTATATGTCTGTACCTTATTACAGTCTACCATGATAATATACTGCTGCTTTATTATGTTGTACTACTTCACCTATTATACAAGAAAAATATGACAGTATACTTCTTTCTTCCTACCTAGTCTCTGGACTTGTATGGTAACTTTTTGGCCTCTACATATGTTATAAACTCAATATATTATTATTTTGCCTTTAAACAGCTAATTATCCTTTAATTCGATTTCTAAATAATATATATTTTATATTTACCCATATATGTATCATTCCCAGTACTGTGCTTTAGACAATTTGAAAATTTTTAAGCCACTCGTTTTCAATGATTATTATTATTTTTGGTTCATTTTCTTTTCCCTCCCTTCAACAATTTCAATGACACACATATCTTGCTGCCTGGAGTTTTCCCAGTGTTCACTTATTTTCTTTTTTGTTTGTTTGTTTTATTTTGTTTTTGTTTAAAAATCATTTTGGAGCCGGGCTCGGTGGCTCAGCCTGTAATCCCGCACCTTGGGAGGCTGAGGTGAGTGGATTGCCTGAGCCCGCGGGTTCGAGACCCGCCTGGGCAACTTGGCGAGACCTCATCTCTACAATAAATCAAAAAATTAGCCG